>ML277973.1:0-10220 GCA_005239495.1 Nicotiana undulata
TTTCGGAACACGAAAAACAACAGCGGAACTCGAAATCAAACCCCAACACTTATTTAATCAAATGTTAAGAACTTAAAATTCAAGAATTCATTTCAAATACGTCGAACCGTCCTAAACTGCTCGGAATGGCATCAAACTTTGCAGATAAGTTATAATTGACACCACGGAATTATTCCCGATCTCGGAATCTCACTCGGACCTCGGGAACATCACATCACTTTCCAAGCCACATTTCAATTTCTTTAAAACTTCAAAACCTCATTTTGATCCGAAACCACTCAAATTCACGCCCGTTTTACACCAAATTTTACAAATGAGACAAATAATATATCATAAACCTGTTCCGGGCTTCGGAACCTTAATACGGGCCCGGTAACACGATTTTCACATTATTATTCACTTTCATATTCCTTTATTATTTTCAGAAAATAATTTCTTTTAAAAATTCATTTCTCGGGCTTGGGACCTCGGAATTCGATTCCGAGCATATGCCCAAGTCCCATATTTTCCTACGGACCCTCCGGGACCGTCGAATCACGGGTCCAGGTCCGTTTACCAGAAATGTTGACCAAAGTCAACTATATTCATTTATTAATTATCAAAACTCATTTTTCATCAACTTTTCACATAATAGCTTCCCGGCTACACGCCCGGGCTGCGCACGCATAACGAGGTGAGACTAACGGAGGCTCTCGGAGCCTCGGAACACAGATAAGGCTTAGGTTACATAAGATGACCTTTTGGGTCATCACAAATCATGCCTTCGTTGGCTAGATATAGGGCTTGGGCTTATAGGAGCCCCTCCGGAGTCTTTAAACCCCCAGTGAGCGCACAGATATTGAGGAATGGATCTTCCCTGGACATGGATCTTGAGCGAGTGATATGTTCCGGAGACGGACCTTCTCCGCGGGGCTTATGTTCCGGAGATGGATCTTCTCTGTGGGGCTGGATCAGCCTTTTTCCTCAGTACTAGGTGACTGTGTCACTTGTGTTTATGTAATATCCAGGATGGACTTTCCCTGGGCCGGAAGGCCAGAGTCTAGTACTGAGTGGACCACCTTATGAGAGATTGATTGCTGAGTACACATCATTCTTGAGTCTATATGAATTCATGCGGGTATGCAGGGCTACAGACATAAATTGATGCATCTTGTTAATTTTCTGATATATTACTGCCATGTCCAAGTTATATACAGTTGTTCAAAATTATCAGAGGTTTAGTCTGTCACTACCTCTCAGCCCGTAGTTTGGTTTCGTTACTACTGAGTTGGTGTACTCACGCTACCCCCTGTGTGCAGATCCAGGTACATCGAGATTCAGCTCTGGTCAGTGAGTAGCAGCAGTTTCATCAGAGTTGACGAGGTAGCAGCTGGCGACCGTCATCTCGTCATCTCTTTCTCTTCTACCTGTCGTATTTACTTTCAGACTATGTTGGTCCTTCCTTTTCGGATTGTATTATGTATTAGCAGTTCGTGACTGTGTGACACCGGATCCGGGAGTTATAGATTTTGGGTTTTTGGCTTCATAAGTTTCTTTTAAATACAGATCTTTATTATATTTAACTTCAGGCAGTTGAAAAATGGTAATTTCCTTAATAAACGGTTCAGGATTTGTTACAATAGGTGGCTGGCCTGGTTCCACGACAGGCGCCATCACGACTCCGAAATTGGGTCGTGACACATTGTCACGTGGCATGTACATCATCAAAAAGGCAGGCCATGTGTGATGATGTTGGACATGGTGGAATATTTAACGGACTAAGGGTATTCTTGTACCAATTTTATAACGTCAGAAGCAATAGTAGATCAATAGTATAACGGAGGGTATATGTGATCCTTTTCACATAGTAAAGGGCTATTTTTGACCCTTTCCGTATATTTTATTACCTAGAGTATTAAAACAGACGCATATTTAATGTAATAGCTTATAGATTGACTTTCTTTAGTTTATTAGTACATTTTAGAAAATATTAGTAGTTAATATTAATATATTTTCACAAATATTTTCCGATGTGAATTTGGGAGATGTAATTTCTCATCACATCACCATCATATATTCATAAGCAAAAAATTCTTGAATGCATCTGCTGTCATCTTAATAAGGAAAATGATATTATATAGTTGCTTTCAAAATAATAGTCGAAAAAATATATATTTTTTGTATATGTATATATTCTATATGTTATATACAAAAATTATATAAATTTTATACACTTTTTCGGCTATCGAATATAAATAGTTTCTGACGTGGGCTAAAAGTGATAATACCCATCCTAATAAGCCATCATTCGACAATCCATATTCATTATTCACATAAATTAGTGTTTTATTCTTCTAAGTATGTTTACTTTGTCAAAGCCTTATTTTAATAATATTAATATTATTTTACAAAAATTATATACTACATGGCTCGACATACACGTGCAATGCACGTGCCGAGAAACTAATATATATATATATATATATATATATATTAGTTTCTCGGCACGTGCATTGCACGTGTATGTCGAGCCATGTAGTATATAATTTTTGTAAAATAATATTAATATTATTAAAATAAGGCTTTGACAAAGTAAACATACTTAGAAGAATAAAACACTAATTTATGTGAATAATGAATATGGATTGTCGAATGATGGCTTATTAGGATGGGTATTATCACTTTTAGCCCACGTCAGAAACTATTTATATTCGATAGCCGAAAAAGTGTATAAAATTTATATAATTTTTGTATATAACATATAGAATATATACATATACAAAAAATATATATTTTTTCGACTATTATTTTGAAAGCAACTATATAATATCATTTTCCTTATTAAGATGACAGCAGATGCATTCAAGAATTTTNATTAATATTAATATTATTAAAATAAAACTTTGAGAAAGAAAACTCACAAAAATATTCTTCTCTGTGCGAAACATACCAAATTAGCAAAGATTGCAGACTTCACAGTGGATAATATTCTGATTTTGTGAAAATTGAGACAAGAACCAATATCTAATAAATCAGATGTACCAAGCAGCATCACATATACAAAAAACAGTTAAATTATCAAAGTAACCCATCAAAAGGTACATGGACCGGTAGAGTTGGATTATTCCTTCTAAGTTATGAAAAAAAAAACTGGCTTCATAGCAAATAGGGTTATATTCTTATTTCTGTACAGTTGTCCAGAAATGAACAAACCATTCGCCGGATGTACTCTTTTTCAAAAAATCGAATGATGAATAGCGTTTACATATAATTAGCGTAGAAACTATCATACATGTTATATGAATACACTAACATATTGTCGCATCATTAGATTAAAAAAACTAAAACAAATGGAATATCCAGATATTCAAATATGTAATATAATCATCAACTGCGTAAACAAAGATACACATAAATTGAAGAATAATATTGAAACTTCACGTAAGAATGGTAGGCACATACTTATGTGCCTATATCTTATGTATCAACCATTTAAAGATACTAACATTGAACGACCAGGTCGGTCGTTTTGAGAGTTAGCGCCCCGATCCCCTGATAACTGTTTCTCCTATGTCTTATTATGTTAATGGAACGTGTCGGAGCGTCGAGTGATGTTAATTGGAGTGTTTTGTGACATATAGTCATTTAAGATGAGTTTCAACCTTAGAAATTGGGTTGTAGGGGGAGCTGTGTGAAGACGGATCCGGAATGGAATTTCGTTGACTCTGTTAGCTCCGTTGGGTGATTTCGGGGTTGGCAGCGTGTTCAGAATGTATTTTCGAGGTCGGATGTAGATTTAGGCTTCAATTGGCGAAAGTTAGAATTTCGGCGATTTCGGCCGATAGGTGAGATTTTGATATCGGACTCGGAATGGAATCCCGAAAGCGACAGCAGGTCCGGAATGTCATTTTTGACCTGTGTGCAAAATTTGAGGTCATTCGGACGAGTTTAGACTTGGTTCGGCGTCGAATGTGAATTCTTAGAAATTCCTAAGTTCTTAGGCTTGAATCTATGCATATTTGAGCATTTTGATGTTATGGGATGTGTTTTTAAGGCTCGACCAAGTTTGGATAGGGTATTGAGATCAGTTGGTGGTTTTGGTTGAGGTCCCGGGGGCCTCGGGGTTGTTTCGGATGCTTAACGGAAGAATTTGGAACTTGGCAAATTGCTTAACCAGGCTCCTTCTGGTGTTTTCACACCTGCGAAGGTTTCCCCGCAGGTGCGAACACGCAGGTGCGATGGGGTGGTTGCAGGTGCGATGGTGGGGGAGGTTGACCAGTGGTCGCAGGTGCGACCTGGGTCCCGCATGTGCGGAACCGCAGGCGCGACCAAACGACCGCAGGTGCGACCCCAGATGATCTTAAGTGACTTCCGCACCTGCGATGGAATTTCCGCAGGTGCGGTACCGCAGGTGCGAGATCCCTGTGTGTTTATTCCAAAAATCCGAGGGTTTATGCTATTTTCACCATTTTTGACTTATGGGAGCTCGGGAGAGGCGATTTCTGAGGGGATTTTTCTTGGGTATTCAAGGTAAGTGATTTCTAACCATCATAGGTTATCTTCCATGATTCTAATCTTAAATTCGAGATTATTGAGTAGAAATTTGGGAAAATTGGAAGAAACTTCTTAGACCAAACTTTGGGTTTTTGATTCGGTATTTGACCTTCGATTTGAGAGATTTTCATATGATTAGACTCTTGAATGAATAAGAGTTCGGAAAATGTAAATTTTATCTGATTCTGAGACGTGGCCTCGAGGGGCATTTTGGTCAATTTTTCTAATTTCGGGTATTAGTTCTGAATTAATTAGTTAGTTTGAATTCTTGAAATGATATTTACATTATGTAATCGAATTGAATAGATTTGGGCAACCCAGAGTTGGATACTCGTGGCAAGAGCGTGATTATCGGTTGATTTTCATAGTCGAGGTAAGTGGCTTGCCTAACTCTGTGTTGGGGAATTTTCCTTAGGCATTTTAACTAGTTTTTACTATAAAGCCCCGTGTACGTGAGGTGACGAGCACGTGCATGGGATATTTTCACTATATTTCCGTGATTCCTTCTACGATATGCCTCATTTTCAATTCTACTATTACCATTACTGGTTGAGCTGAGTAACATCTTAAGATTTTATCATGACAATCGATTTTGCCTGATTTTCTTTCCACTCTTTACTATTATTTGAAAACTGGTTACGTACTTTTCTCCCATAATTTCCAATTGTTTTTCTCAAAAACCTTTGAATTACGCTATAATAGATATGTACATTGCATTATATAGTTACAAAGGGACTGCGGGCTTAGACCTGAGACTTTCCCTTGCATTGCATGGTATAGTTACGTAGGGACTGCGGGCTTAGACTTGAGACTTTTCCTTGCGTTGCATGGTATAGTTACATAGGGACTGCGGGCTTAGACCTGAGACTTTCCCTTGCATTGCATCGCATACATAGGGACTGCGGGCTTAGACCTGAGACTTTCCCTTGCATTGCATCGCATACATCGGGACTGCAGGCTTAGACCTGAGACTTTCCCTTGCATTTTATCGCATACATCGGGACTGCGGGCTTAGACCTTACACTTTCCCTTGCATTGCATCGCATACATTGGGACTGGGCCGAGACCTGAGACTTTCCCTTGCATTGCATTGCGTGATTATTTATTGAGTTGATGTTGTGCTGGGTTGAAGGTTACTGCGTCCCAGTCTTTACCTTAATTTCCTTTAACCATTACTGCTTTACTTAACTGTTAATTATATCTGTTATTTTTGCAAACTCAGTTGAGCCTCAACCTGACCTCGTCACTACTTGACTCGGGTTAGGCTCGGCACTTACTGGGTACTGAATGTGGAGTACTCACGCCCCTCTGCGCATGTTTTTCCCATGTGCAGATCTAGGTACCAGTGCGCCATACCGTAGCTAGTTCACCAGCAGGCGATTGGAGACTTTGAGGTATATTCTGCAACGTCCACAGAGCTTCCGAGTCCCCCTCCTATCCTAGTATTGTTAGGACTTGTAGATGAGAATACACTGTCATTTTTCCAGTTTGTATACTGAGCCATAGAGTATAGCTTGTGATGTTTGGTGATATTCCAGGTCTTGGGTAAATTAAGCTGTAAATGTCGTGCGGCATCGATTGTTAGCATGGTCTTATTTCGATTTCTCCTATTTCTATTTGTTATCTTTAATTATCCTTGATGATTAGGCTTACCTAGTCATCTAGACTAGGTGCTGTCACGAAACCCAGTCGGAGGGAGAATTGGGTCGTGACAAGTTGGTATCAGAGCGTCTAGATTCATAGGAGTCACAACATCACAAGCCGATTTATTAGAGTCTCGCGGATCGGTACGGAGACGTCCGTACTTATCTTCGGGAGGCTATGTAACTGTTAAGAACAATCATACTTGTTGGAATCCCTTCTCGTGCTGGTCACTGTTATCGAAACTCTTAAACTCTATTCTATTCTTTCTTACAGATGGTTCGCACTCGCACCGGACGTACTGACGATCAGGCACCCGAGCCCCCAGCAAGAGCCACTAGAGGTAGGGTTCGGGGTAGAGGACGAGCACGCGGTGCAGCTTGATCACCGGCTAGAGCAGTGGCAGAGGATTCCCCAGCAGCCGCAGTTGGAGGGGCACCGGAGGTCCCTACTGTCACTCCAGCTCTCCAGGAGACTTTGGCCCAGTTTATGAGTGCTTTCAGTACTCTGTCTCAGGCGGGGCTACTCCCGATAGCCCCAGCTACATCCCAGGCCAAGGGAGGGACACAGACTCCCGCAGCCCGTACTCCTGAGCAGAGGATTCATATGGGGCAGGTTCCAGAGTATATCCCCATGCCTCCTGCAGCTCCCGTTCAGCCTGAGGCTAGAGCAGCTGTATCTGAGTCTGAGCAGCTCCGTCTTGAGAGGTACAAGAAGTACCACCCACCTGATTTCAGCGGATTGGCTTCAGATGACGCTCTGGGTTTTCTGGAGGAGTTCATTGCATCCTTCGTACCATGGGTATTGTAGAGACGAGTGAGGTCTCTTTCAATACTTTTCAGTTGAGAGGAGTAGCCTATCAGTGGTGGCGTGCATTTGAGCTTAGTAGTCCGGACGAGGCAGCCTCACTTACTTGGGCTCAGTTTTCAGAGATGTTTTTTCTTGAGTTTGTCCCTCAGAGTCGCAAGGATGCTTGGCGTGCGGAGTTTGAGCAGCTACGCCAGAGTACTATGATCGTGTCAGAGTATGTTGTCCGGTTCAGTGACTTGGCACGACATGCACCAGCTTTGGTTTCTACTGTCAGAGAGAAAGTTTGCCATTTTATTGAGGGGCTCCATCCCAGCATTCGTACTAGCATGGCCAAAGAGCTAGAGACATACATTACTTACCAGCAGGCCGTGAGCATTGCTAGGCGGATTGAGAGTATGTTGGCCCGGGACAGGGAGGAGTGAGAGGCCAAGGGGTCTCGAGAGATAGGTTATTTTTCAGGAGTTCGTGCACCTGTAGCACGTCATGGTAGGGGTTTTGTAAGCCGCCCCATTCATTCAGCCCTTCCAGCAGCCAGCGATATTCCATATCCTCCCAGACCTCGGGAGCCTTATTATGCACCACCGATATCTCAGGTGCCTTCAGCTCAAGGTTCTATCACTGGCCAGTCCAGCAGACCAGTTCAGAGTCAGCAGCAGCCACCGCGTCCTTAGAGGGGTTGTTTTGGATGTGATGACCCTAGGCATATGATCAAGGATTTCCCCAGGGTTACTTATCAGGTTCCACGCCTTCCACCAGGTCCCCCGGCTATTCGTCCAGCCCCAGCTGCTACCCCACCATCTCAGGCAGCTAGAGGTGGAGGTCGGGGAGGACGAGGCCGTCCCAAAGGGGGAGGTCAAGCCAAATACTATGCCCTTCCATCTCGATCCGAGGCCATTACTTCAGACTCGGTTATCACAGGTATTGTCCCCGTTTGTCATCGGGATGCATCGGTATTATTTGATATAGGTTCCACATATTCATACGTGTCTTCTTACTTTGTTCCACATTTAGGGATATCTCGGGATTCTTTGAGTTCCCCCGTATATTTTTCTACTCCTATGGGAGATTTCCTTATCGTGGACCGTGTATATCGGTCATGTTTAATTGTTATCAGTGGTCTGGAGACCAGGGCTGATTTATTATTACTTAGCATGGTAGATTTTGACGTTATCTTGGGTATGGATTGGCTATCTCCCCACTATGCTATTCTTGACTGTCACGCTAAGACCGTGACGCTGGCTATGCCAGGCTTTCAGAGGTTAGAGTGGAGAGGTTCACTAGAGTATACTCCTCGTCGGGTCATTTCTTTTCTTAAGGCTCAACGGATGGTTGCAAAGGGGTGTGATGCTTATTTGGCCTATGTGAGGGACGTTAGTGCTGAGACCCCTACAGTTGATTCAGTCCCAGTTGTGAGGGACTATCCCGATGTTTTTCCAGCTGACCTTCCGGGTATGCCGCCCGACAGAGACATTGACTTCAACATTGACTTATTGCCAGACACTCAGCCTATCTCCATCCCTACCTATCGCATGGCTCCTCCTGAGTTGAAGGAGTTGAAGGAACAGTTACAGGAATTGATTGATAAGGGGTTCATCAGGCCCAGTGTATCACCTTGGGGTGCTCCGGTGCTATTTGTGAAAAAGAAGGATCGGACGATGTGGATGTGCATTGATTACAGACAGTTGAATAAGGTGACAGTGAAGAATAGGTACCAATTGCCTCGTATTGATGATTTGTTTGACCAGTTACAGGGTGCCCGGGTATTCTCCAAAATTGATCTTCGTTCAGGCTACCATCAGTTTAAGATTCGGGAGTCGGATATCTCGAAGACTGCTTTCAGGACTAGATATGGTCATTATGAGTTCCTGGTTATGTCATTCGGGCTGACCAATGCCCCCCGCATCTTTCATGCACCTGATGCACAGCGTATTTCGGCCTTATCTTGATTCCTTCGTTATCGTATTCATTGATGACATTTTGGTATATTCTCGGTCCGGGGAGGACCATGAGTAGCACTTGAGGACCTTACTCCAGACCTTGAGAGAGAAGAAGTTGTATGCCAAATTCTCTAAGTGTGAATTTTGGCTGGATTCGGTGGAATTCTTAGACCATGTGGTATCTTCGGATGGGATCAAGGTAGATCCGAAGAAGGTGGAGGCAGTGCAGAGTTGGCCCAGACCCGTCTTCAGCTACTGAGATCCGCAGTTTCCTTGGTTTGGCTGGGTATTATCACCGTTTTGTGGAGGGATTTTTATCCATTTCAGCACCCATGACTAGATTGACCCAGAAGGGTGCACCTTTTATTTGGACCGAGGAGTGTGAGAAAAGCTTTCAGAAGCTCAAGACAGCCCTGACTACAACTCCAGTGTTAGTACTACCTACCGGTTCGGGGTCCTATACGGTCTATTGTGATGCTTCGAGGATTGGTTTGGGAGCAGTGTTGATGCAGGACGGTAGAGTGATTGCCTACGCGTCCAGACAGTTGAAAGTACATGAGAAAAATTACCCTGTTCACGATCTTTAGTTGGCAGCGATTGTTCACGCCCTGAAGATATGGCGTCATTATATATACGGTGTTCCCTGTGAGATATATACGGATCACCGGAGTTTGCAGCACATTTTCAGGCAGAAGGACCTCAATTTGCGTCAGAAGAGGTGGTTGGAGTTACTCAAGGACTATGACTTCACTATATTATACCATACGGGAAAAGCCAATGTGGTGGTCGACGCCCTGAGTCGTCGGGCGAAGAGTTTGGGTAGCTTGGCATATCTTCGTGCAGTTGAGAGGCCCTTAGCCTTGGATGTTTAGTCCTTTGCCAGTCAGTTCATGAGGTTGGACCTTTCTGAACCTCACCGGGTATTTGTGTGTGTTGTTGCTTGATCTTCCCTTTATGGCCGCATTCGGGAGCGCCAGTATGATGATCCCGACCTTCGGGCTCTTTGAGATAGAGTTCAGCGGGATGGTGTCAGAGATATGACCATAGATGATGATGGTGTGTTGAGACTGCAGGACCGTATTTGTGTGCCTGATGTAAATGGACTTCGGGAGTTGATTCTTGAGGAGGCTCATAGCTCGCGGTACTCCATTCATCCAGGTACCGCGAAAATGTATCAGGACCTGAGACAACACTATTGGTGGAGGAGGATGAAAAAGGATATAGTAGAGTTCGTACCCAGATGCCTCAATTGTCAGCAGGTCAAGTGTGAGCATCATAGACCGGGAGGATTACTTCAGC
>ML277974.1:0-33866 GCA_005239495.1 Nicotiana undulata
GGGGACATGCCGTGTTGACTGAGTGTTATTATATATGCACGAAGGGACATTCCGTGCCGAGTGTTATTATATAAGCACGAGGGGACATTCCGTGCCGAGTGATTGTGAGGTTATGCACAAGGGGACATTCCGTGCCAAGTGTTATTATATATGCACGAGGGGACATTCCGTGCCGAGTGATTGTGAGGTTATGCACGAGGGGGCATTCCGTGCCGAGTGTTATTATTTATATTCACGAGGGGACATTCTCTGCCGAGTGACTGTGAGGTTATGCACGAGGGGACATGCCGTTCCTTTCTTGTTCATTATATGTTTGAGAAGCTATATTTCTGCCTTGTCTTTACATTTCATTTATTACCTTGCACTGCTGTGCTAGCATACTGTTACCCTATCTCCCCAGCATGTTCTCCCCGTATCTGCCTTACTTTCTTATTTTTGTTGCCATTTTTCCTGTTATTATATAAAAATTGCACAGGTACATATGTTGTGTTGGTCCTAGCCTCGCCACTACTTCGCCGAGGTTAGGCTCGACACTTACTAAGTACATGGGGTCGGTTGTACTGGTGCTACACCTGCACTTCTTTATGTTGTGCAGACTACGCAGCCNACCTGCAGACGTTCGTGGGCCTTGACGTCACCTTCTACTTTCCACTTTCAGCTCTGTCTTACCTTGTACTTCAAAGACAGTATTATGTACTTATTTCAGACCTTTTGCTTGTAGTAATCTCTTAGATAGTCCGTGAGTATGTGACACCAGTTCTGGGATTTCGTTTATGGGTTTTAATTCGAATAGTGCTATGTTGTATTTTGGGTTATTTTGTTAAATTTTTATATGGTGGGCCATCGAAGCCTTGGTTATCTTGTTCGTATTTATTGTTAATAAGTTTTATTTAGTTCATATGTTGGCTTGTCTAGCGGGTTCAATGTTAGACGCAGTTATGGCCCGAAGGTGGGATCTTGGGTCGTGACAATTGTGGTCCCTTTGATAATATTTCAAAGAACAAGGAATTTGTCATCAGAAACTCCGCCCAAGATGCCTCAATTGAATGTTTTGGCAGAGAGGATGAATAGAACTCTAGTTGATAAGATAGATGCTTGCTTTTAGAGCATAAACGCCAAATACATTATTGGCAGAAGGACTTAACATTGTTTCTTATGTTATCAATTTGTCTCATGCAGTTGCTTTAGATGGTGATGTCCCAGACAGAGTTTGGTTTGCCACAGATATTTCTTATGATCACCTGAGAGTTTTTGGTTGTAAAGCCCGTGTGCATGTTCCTAAAGATGAGAGATCGAAACTTGATGTCAAAACTAAGCAGTGCATCTTTATCGTTTATTGTCAAGATGAGTTTGAGTATCGTTTTTATGATCTAGTTGACAATAAACTTAATAGAAGTTGTGATGCAATATCTTTGAAGACCAGACTATTGAAGATATTGACAAAGGTGAGAAGATAGATTCTTAGAGTAATAAGATCTTAGTTGATATTGATCCAATTTTAATTTCTAAGGCACATATTTCACATGAAGGAACCCAAGATAATATTGAAGATAGTGATCAAGATCAAATGATCATCATGGTGTAGACGTTATGGATTCTTCAGTTGATAAAGTTGTGGCTGATCAATAACCAATTCCTACTCAGGTAATTACTTTGAATGCTCCTGAAAACTCTCTAAGAAGATCTATAAGGGAGAAGCAAAAATCCATGTGCTATCCTCTTGATGAGTATTTACTTTTAACTTATATGGGAGAACATGAATGTTATGATGAGGCCATGCAATATACTCATAAAGATAAGCGGATAGAAGCCATGGAAGATGAGAGGAAGTCACTCCATGAGAATGACACATATCAGTTAGTTAAATTGCCAAAAGATAAGGGAGCTTTATCAAACAAATGGATATTTAGAGTAAAGCAAGATGACCATACTGTATTGGTAAAAAAAAGCTTCACACGTGTAACAAATGTGGTGACTCAGCAATCTATGTGGAGTAATGAAAACACGACAACTGGACATGACTCTATGAAGAGGTATGAGGCAAAGAGGCACGGAATAGCACACCCACATGGTAATTAGCTACGGGAATCTCAACCTGATTGAGAAGATGAAGAGACACGGTCAGAGTGAATCCGGGCAGAATAAAGGGCAAATTCGGAGATCTTCAATTAATGAGCCAAGCGTTACACGACCTTCACGCAACAGTTACGGTTAATCATTGTAACGTTACATTAACGCCATTATTAGTCATTAATGCTCAATCACTGAAAAGGGTAGACGTTATATTAAGAAATTCCCTATATAAGGGAGTAAAATATAACTTGTAAGACACATTCGAACTACTACTGCAATACACTTACTTTTTGTGCATCTTATTGTTTTCCATTTACAAGTTTACTTACAATTACTAGTTTATTCTTTGGTTATTAGAAACTCGTGTTCTTCTTAAAATAGCTTTGAGAAAAGAATCCAATTCTTTGGTTAAACAAATTGGTTCCGTTATCGGGAATCTGATAATCTTTTCTTACTATCAAACTATACCCTCTGAACTATGTCGAACACCAACGACAACAACCAACAAAGGGATGGAACTCCATCACCTTCAAGAACCCCACCAGGTTTAAAGGAACATTCTCCAAAGAGATCCAACAACAATCACAATGGTAACGATCAAACAGGAGAACAAGATCAGGTGAAGAAAATGATTGCGAAATATGTAAACCAAGCCTTACAAGAATTTGCGAGTGGGTTTCCGGCCACATCACCTACACCACCTCCTAACAACACCATAAGTGTGGAAAATCCTCAATCTGGGTTAGCAAACTCAGGAAGTAGGTGAACTCACAACGAATCCCTCGAAACAAGACCAGGTATGTCCAATAACCCAGAGTTACAATCTTTATTACTAACCTTGCAGAAACAGGTGAAGGAACAAATCGATCGAATCGAACAAATTCTTGGAGTACCACCTGTTATCAAAGGCATTGACGTTGATAGATATTCTCAACAACCTTGGAAGCCAAGTACAGCGCCCCTGCCTATTCCCAAGAAATTCAAAATTCTGATGTTCCTAAATATGATAGGACAACTGACCCACGCGACTATGTGACTGCTTTTACCACCGGAGTGAAGGGCAATGACTTGACAAAGCAAGAAATCGAGTCAGTCTTGGTTAATAAGTTTGGAGAAACACTTACCAAAGGAGCATTAACCTGGTATTCTCTTCTCCCTGAAAATTCTATTTATTCTTTTGCTCAGCTTGCAGAGTTTTTTATAAAAGCGCATTCCGGTGCGCAAGAAGTCGAAAAAAGAATGGAGGACATATTTAAAATAAAATAAGGAGACATAGAGCTACTTCATGAATTTGTAGACATGTTTCAACGAGAAAGGATGATTTTACCAAGGGTACCTGACAAGTGGGCAGCCATGGCATTTACAAGAAATTTAAATGATAAAAGCTTAGAAGCCACGAGAAGACTCAAGGAAAGCCTGAGAGAATTCCCAGCTATGACATGGAACGATGTCTATAACAGGTATAATACCAAGTTACGTATAGAAGAGGACACCATCGCCCAATCAAGGGCTAAAGATCGCACTAGTTCCAGACGCTCTGAACCAGAGAAGAGAACAGGTAAGAACAGGTACGACCCTTACATGGGACCTTCGGGACGAGAAACTCGTCCCAAGTTCGAAAATACTCGATAAGAATATAGACCGTCAGGTAGAGATACAAGCTCATCCTCATCAAGATCCTGAAAGGATCGGGATGAACGAAATAGTGGTAACACAGGAATTGGAGACCACAACTTCAATGTAAGTACTTCTGAACTAATGACAATACTAAGAAATATGGGCGATCAGGTTCGATGTCCCAAAAAAATGAGGTCGAACCCAAATAAAAGGAATCCAGACTGTTGGTGTGAATTCCATAACGACCATGGGCATAGAACGTCGGAATGCAGATTTTTGTAGGGTGAGGTAGAACAATTGTTAAAACAGGCCTATCTAACAGAATTAATTAGTGAAAAAGGTAAGCAGGCATATATGAAGAACATACAGGAGCCCCCAAAACCACCATCTCCAAAACGAACAGTCAATGTGATACATAGAGGTGAGGAAGTAAACGGAGTAATTTTCAAAAGAACCACGAAGTTAACAGTTACACATGGGAAATGGGTTCGTGAAGACTTGGAAGAAGATGACATATCATTCGACGACGCAGATATCAGCGAATTAATGTTTCCACACAATGACGCACTGGTAATATCCTTACTTATACATGACACTAACGTAAAAAGAGTGTTTATTTATCCAGGTAGCTCAGTTAACATTATCCTATCAAGAGTTGTGGAAAAAATGTTAATGGAGGATCAAGTAATCCCCAAAGCACGAGCCTTATCTGGTTCTGACAACTCTACTGTCATAACAAAAGGGAAAATTGAACTTAGTACTTATGTAGAAGGAGCAATCAAAAATACTCAGTCCCAAGTCATTGATACTGACATGGCCTACAACGTAATCATGGGGAGGTCATGGATACATGGGGTAATTAAATTTCCTTCTAAATGGGGAATCCAATAGATTCGAGGCGATCAACAAACCTTAGAGAATACAAATTCTCTGGGACACTTGCCAATAAAGAGGAAGTGAAAAAGTCAAAAGGTACGGCGAAGACTGTTGCTCAAACAGGTACGAAGAAAACTGTTGCTCAAATAGGTACGGAAGAAATTATTGCCCAAACAGGTATGGAAGGAATTATTATTCAAACAGGAAAAAATAGTCACGAGAAGGTGAATCAAGCCACCACGGGAGGTGTATCAAATCATGCAGGCATGGATTCCAGACCTGATGTCATTCAAGAGAAAGAAGAAGACGAACACATCAAAACAACCACAGAAGAGCTCGAAGTTGTTCCATTGTCTGAACAAAAGCCTGAACAGAAAGTTCACATAGGCACGAGGATAAGTCCCAGCCGAAAAGGTAAGTTAATTGATTATTTAAAAGCTAATGCAGATTGCTTTGCATGGTCCTATTAAGACATGACAGGCATCCTGCCAGAAGTGATGACTCAAGCTAAATGAAGATCCATCCTTCGTACCTGTCAAGCAAAAGAAAAGAAAGCAGGGACCATTCAAGAACCAAGTGATTGATGAAGAGGGGGACTTATTGCTACAAGGTCATGCCTTTTGGCCTAAAAAATGCTGGAACCACGTACCAAAGGCTTGTGACCAAGATGTTCCAGGAACATCTGAGAAAAATGATGGAAGTTTACATTGATGACATGCTGGTGAAATCAACACAAGTGGAAGAACATTTCCAGCATCTTTCAAATGCCTTTGAGATTTTACGCAAGTATAATATGAAACTAAATCTAGAAAAATGCGCCTTTGGCGTAGAATCAGGTAAGTTTTTGGGTTTCCTTGTGTCAAATAGAGGAATAGAAGTAAATCTTGCTTAAATTAAAGCTATCGAGGAAATACCTAATATACTTACAAATAAAAAAGAAGTTCAAAGACTAATAGGTAGAATTGTAGCCCTGGGAAGATTTATTTCCAGGTCCTCGAAGAAAAGTTTTAATTTTTTTTTCAGTTCTTCAAAAGCAGAATCAGTTCGAATAGACTGAGGAATATCAACAGGATCTCAAGGATTTGAAGGCCTACCTATCAAAACCCCCGCTGCTATCAAAGCCTAAAGAGGGGGAAAGGTTGTATGTCTATCTTGTCGTTGCAGAAGTTACCGTAAGTGCAGTACTGGTAAAGGAAGACAAAGGTAAACAATCACCAATTTACTATGTAAGTAAGTCTTTGTTGAATGCTGAAATTAGATACCCACATCTAGAAAAACTTGCTTTAGCTCTAATTACGGCGGCCAGAAAGTTAAGACTATATTTTTAATGTCATCCAATCACTGTTGTAACCTCATACCCATTGAGAAATATATTGCATAAACAAGAATTATCGGGAAGACTAGATAAATGGGCTATAGAATTAAGCGAGCATGACATAATATATCAGCCTAGAACTGCAATAAAGTCTCAAATTCTAGCTGATTTTAATAATAGCATTGTCCCTGAAGTGGAAAAAGAGTTACAACTCTTTAACGGGGCTAATCCGGGTATTTGGACCCTATTTACTGACTGGTTATCTAATGTAAAAGGAGTCGGCTTAGGCATAGTCTTCATATCACCCACGGGTGAAAAGACACGACAAGCTATTAAATGTTATCCTATAACTAACAATGAAGCGGAGTATGAAGTTGTCATTGCAGAACTTGAACTAGCACGAGAACTCTCAATCGAGTAGATTGTGATCAAAAACGACTCTCAACTGCTAATGAACTAATACCTGGAAAAGGCACGAGATCTCGTAAGGCAATTCAAATCATGGATGGTTATGCAAATACCTAGAGAGGAAAATGCAGAAGCGGATGCATTAGCTAACCTCGCAGCAATTACAGAAGTGACAAATAAAGATAATGCAATTGTCGTTCACTTGTTTCATTCAGCAATTAACCAGGACAAAAATGAGGTAACATTTAACGATTTAACTTGGGATTGGAGAAACGAAATCTTAAATTTTTTGCAGAATGGTACCGTACCTGAAGATAAAAAAGTAGCTCAAGCACTTCGCAAAAAATCTGCACGGTACTGCCTCATTCGCAATTCGTTATACCGTAAGATGTTCGGAGGTCCCTTAGCAAAATGCCTTGGACCCAATCAAACGGAATTCGTGATGAGGGAAATCCACGAAGGGCACTGTGGATCATGCAGGAGCAAGATCCTTAGTCAAAACCCTGATAAGAGTAGGGTACTATTGGCCCAAAATGGAAGAAGAGGTAGAGGGTTTTGTAGCTAAATGCAACAAATGATAACGATTTGCTAACAACATGCATCGACCAGCCGAGCTACTGCACCCAGTGATATCGCCATGGTCGTTCATGAAATGGGGCATGGACATAGTGGGACCCCTTTCCGGAGGTAAAGGAAAGGTACGGTTCTTGCTTGTGTTAACTGATTATTTCACGAAATGGGTAGAAGCAGAAGCTTTTAAACAGGTGCGAGAGAAAGAAGTGAAAAGCTTTATATGGCGAAACATAATATGCCGCTTTGGAATACCGAAGGAAATCGTATGTAGCACTGGCCCGCAATTCATAGGCTCACAGATCACAGAATTCTTCGAAAGTTGGCAAATCAAACGAATCACTTCGTCACCATATCACCCCGTGACTAATGGACAAGCCGGATCAACTAACAAAGTCATCATCAACAACCTGAAGAAACGGTTGGAAAAAGCCAAGGGAAATTGGCCTGATGAGCTACCGGCAGTATTATGGGCTTACAGAACAACTCAAAAAACAGCCACGGGAGAAACTCCTTTCGCACTTGTTTATGGTGCAGAGGCTTTGATACCGGTGGAGATCGGCGAACCAAGAACAAGGTTTACAACAGCCACGGAGGAAGCGAACAACGACGAGTTAAGAACCAATTTGGACTTGCTCGAGCAAAGAAGAGAAGCTGCATTAATACGAATGGCAGCTCAGAAACAAATCATAGAACGATATTACAACAGAATAGCTCATCTCAGATATTTCAAAATTGGGGAGTTCGTTCTTAAAAAAGTCTTTCAATTAACGAAGGAAGCTGGTGCAGGGAAGCTAAGTCCAAATTGGGAAGGACCCTACAAAGTCCGCGGCATTGCTGGGAAAGATGCTTATGAGCTGGAAGATATGGACGATATGATCTTACCAACTAGTTGGAATGTCGTTCATTTAAAGAAGTATTACTTCTAAGTGAAAGGAATACCCCCGGTCAGGTATCATTACGTTCGATTTTATATTTGAATAGTTAAAATTCTACTAACCATTTTAGATGATAGGCAAAAAACTAACCCACCACCAGATGATGATATTAGACCTGCAAAGACGCGGGGAAGTAACTGAATTCTCGGTCTAGGGTTACACTTTCTGATGGACTTTTTAAAGGGTTAAGTAGTCATCATCTAAAAACTATATACCTTCGAGTCCGGTATGTTTTTCCTTTTCAGAAAAAGGACCACAAGGAAGGAATAGTCAAGTGCTCGAGATATTATTCTTCAAAGCTTAACCACTTGGGAGACTACACAGTATGGAAGGCAAAGACGAAGCAAAGAAGACTATCAAAAAGTCAAAGCTCGAGCCTGAGGATCCACCTACCCAACAAGTCAAGTGATACGAGCAAAATCAAAAGAGACAAAGACTCAAAACGCAGATCCTGATTCAAAAAAACCTTCAAAAATATGTTCGTAAATGTAAACGAATGTTCAGGTTAAAAGGCAAAATATTAGTTACGAGGGAAAAATGCACGTCTTTGTACATATTCAGAAAACTGTTGTAACTAAAAACAATTATGGATAAAGATCATCATCTTTGTACTTATTCATAAAACTGTTATAAATAAAAACAGTTACGAAATCTTTGTACTTATATAGAAAACTGTTATGAATAAAAATAATTACGAATGAAAGATAATTATCCTTATACCTATTCAAAAATCTGTTATAAACAAAAACAGTTATGGATGAAAAAGCATCACCCTCGTATTTATTAAAAACTGTTGTCAATGAAAATAGTTACGGGTTAAAACCCATACCCTTATAAAAACTGTTATGAACAAAAATAGTTATTCCCTTGTATTAACTCAAAAAAACTGTTACAAAAGAAAAACAGTTACGAAATACAAGTTTCTATCAAACATGTTAAAAGAAAACAGTTGCAACATGAGTTTTAGATGGTACGCAAACACATGTTAAATGTTACGAAAGTTCAACACAAAAACTTTCTTCAAAAACATTTTAAAAAGTAACATGTGAACAATTCCTATCTCTCTATTGCATATTTACACCATTATGAAGTTGAGACGTCTTCTTCATTAAGTGTCGATAAAAAAAGGGCCCTCTTTCACAAAGCTTACCTACTATAAAAAGGTACGGATAATCTAAGCATTTTATATGCAAAACTCAGAGGTAAAACTTAAACCTCAAAAATAAAGCAAGCAAAAGACTTAAAAGAGTGAAACAAAAACTCAATAGAAATTAAAGTCATACTTGCATTAATATATCAACGGCAAAATAAACTAAGTATTAACTTAGTCTTAGCCGTATTAAGTTTTTTACATTAAGTGACCCTAAGTTGTCAGTTGGGGACTTAAAGGATCCAAACTTACCCCCGATGGGACTGGGGGTAACCACCAATTGATACAAAGCAAGAAAAAAGAGAACCAAGATCTTAAACTTCTTCAGATGGGGGTTGTCTTCACTGGCAGGAGGAGCAGCTTGGGATGAAGAGACATGAGCAGCAGGAGCCTCACCTTCAGGTGAAGAGAGATTTTGACCTTGTTGAGACTTTTCAATGGTCTACTTGGTTTTTTCAATTTCGGCTTTTAGGTCAAAATCCTCTTGGCTTGTTTCCATCAATGTGTCGAGACGAGAGTTCATATAAGCCCAACTGACATCAACGGTTGCCTTGTCTTCAAGAGCTTCATAATCTTTCTCCTACAGCTCAACTTCAGCTCTTAATTCATCCCTCTCAGCCACGGCAACGTCATGAGAGGCCTTTAAAGAAGCGAAAGACCTTTCCAGGAATTGAATTTTCTCCAAAGAGTTGCGAATATCCTCCTGGGTTTGAGTGAGTGATTGAACAAGTTCGCCCGAATACTCCTCCTTCTGGTCCAATAAGGCCTTCAGGATCCTGATCTCTTCAGAGGCACGGGACAGCTACTCTGCGAATAAGGACTCTAGGATGTTCTTATCCTTGCCTGCCTGGTCTGAAAATGCCTTCTCAATGGCTAAATCTGATGTCATGACCCTCACTTGCTGCTCCAAGGTACACTTCTCCTCTCCCACTGCCTCCATGTCGAGTAATAAGCTTTCATATTGCTATTTCCAATTATCTGCCTCAACACACATTTCCCTTACTTCCTGCTCCGTATGGGAAACCCTCTTCATTAAATCTGTGCCTATAAGATTGATCTACAAAAGCAGATAAATTAGGTACCACAAGAATATTTGCAAGAATGAACGAAAGAAAGTATATTTTACCTTTAAAGAAGTATGCACGATCTCATTTGCCCATGTAAGGGAACTATGGTTATCCAGCTTAGCTCTCTCAGTCGGACCTATTAACGGTTTTATCCATACATCACGCTGGCCAGACTTTTTAAAGTGGCTACCCTCTGCTGGAACTTCTATCATCACCTGCCTCATCTCTCCCCTGCTGGAAGACCCTACTTCTGCATCAAAAGGCATGGAAGCAAGAACATTTGAGGGAGCCACGAGCAAGGAAGTCTGAGGGGCAGAAAAAGTCATGGGAGAGGGAGCAACGACAGGAGCAAGAATAGCCATGGGAGCAGGAGTAATAAAAGGAGTA
This sequence comes from Nicotiana undulata, assembly GCA_005239495.1. Lineage (NCBI taxonomy): Eukaryota > Viridiplantae > Streptophyta > Magnoliopsida > Solanales > Solanaceae > Nicotiana > Nicotiana undulata. Next base: position 10,402 of record ML277974.1, read on the forward strand.
GTTGAGGGAAGTTCTTTAAGAGTAGAAGGAGACAAAATAGCCATAGGAGATTCATCAACAACAGAACCAAAACCTTCACGGAACAGGAGATCCACTGATTCACGCACGGGAGAGGGAGTAGCATCCGCAGGGGCAGAAAGTTCAGCTTCAGGCGCGGGAGGATCAATAGCAGGTGTAGACTCGTCGTCAGATACCACCTTCCTTCTGCGTGACCTATGGACTAGAGAACCCTCCTCTTCCTCTTCTAAGGTCCTTGACCCACTTGTTTTTCTCTTTGAAGAAGAGGATCCTGAAATGGTCTCCTGGGCCTTTGTGAAGGACAACTTTGGAGAAAACACGGATGCAGCAGAAGCTCCACGAGCAGGAAACCCTATCAAATGAAAAGGGTCAAATAAAGCTCGAAGGAGGGAACAAGTAAAAACAAAAAATTCATTTACCGTGAGTCTTAACTCTCCAACCAAACTTCCCGGAGAGGTATTTCCATGAGCATTCTTCTAACGGAGCGATTAACAAAAGTTTTTCTACCCAATCTCGGAAACCGGAGACAGTCTCGACGGTTCCCATGATTTCTACAAAGAGAAGAATTAGTTACGGTACAGATAATGTATCTAAAGCAAAAGGAAATAAATGTGAGCAAAAATGTACTCACGTGCAAGATTCCATTTCTCAGGGAAGGGAAGAATTTCTTCACCTACTAAACCAGCAGTAGGAACATCAACATACCAAAGGTACCACCCTCGATCTTTATCTTCATCAGGAGTCACTAACACCCTCTTGCTCCTAGACGCAAGAGTAAAAAATCCCCGGCGGAATAGCATTGGAGAATAGAGGTGAATGAGATGATGAAAGGTAAAGGGGACCGAAGCTAAGTTAGCCAAATATCTAAGACACGCAACAACTCGCCACACGAGAGGACCGACTTGTCCCAAACAAATTTTAAAGAATCAACAAAAAACTCGACGATAACTGGGTCGATGGGAGGCTTGAATCCTAATGTGAAGGGATCAGTATAAATAAAAGAATACCCAACCTTGTAAGAGGTTATTCTTTGATTACCATTGGGAACGACAACAAAAAAATCAGGCTTCCAGAAACAGTCCCTGCGTACAAGATGTATCAAACCTTCAGTAATCTAGGTAGGGTACTTGTCAGCACCGTCAAGAGACGACAACGAAGAAATCTGATCTCTAAGGACCTGACGATCCCTAGCAAAGGAAAATTCTGCAGGTACTATTTCATCGACCTGCGGCTAAAGGTTCATTGTGTTCTCTACCTTTAGACAAAGATCTAGAAGCCCTAGCCCTAGGAGATGATAAAGACCTAGAAGAAGGAAGGGGAGTAACTTGAGAAGAGGAAGAACCCCTAGAAGGAGTATAATTTGAACTCCTAAGTCTACCACCTCTTCTACTCCGAGTTGGAGCAGAAGAAGGAGTTAGATCATCTACGTTTATGACTTTCTTGGATTGATTTGAAGAAGACATATTTACAGAGACAAAAAGTTTGCAAACGAACAATGAAGGGTTAGAATTTTTTCGTGAAAGTAAAGCAAGAAAGAGGGGGTACTAATACTTGAAGACAACCGTCAAAAAATGGAAAAAACAGTGATGTGAAAGTCATAATTGAAGTTGTCACTTCGTGACTGATGCAGCAGCAAAAAGCCCTAAAAGACGTTGAATCATTGCAGAACCAATCCGAGGATGCCACGTGGAACAAGCCCTAAAATGTAGATGGATGCAATGTTACAAGTGAAGCGGCGGAAAAATATTCCCGCCATAAATGAATATCCACTTACCAAATATTATTCGAAAAAATAAATGGTAAGTGGGAGTACTATCTGTATTGATAAAAAAGAGCTTCAGACGTGTAACAAATGTGGTGACTCAGCAATCTATGTGGAGTAATGAAAACACGACAACTTGACAGGGCTCTATGAAGAGGTACGAGGCAAAGAGGCACGGAATAGCACACCCACGGGGTAATTAGCTACGGGAATCTCAACCTGATTGAGAAGATGAAGAGACACAGTCAGAGTAAATCTGGGCAGAATAAAGGGCAAATTCGGAGATCTTCAATTAATGAGCCAGACGTTACACGACCTTCATGCAACAGTTACGGTTAATCATTGTAACATTACATTAATGCCATTATTAGTCATTAATGCTCAATTACTGAAAATGATAGATGTTATATTAAGAAATTACCTGTATAAGGGAGTAAAATATAACTTGTAAGACACATTCGAACTACTACTGCAATACACTTACTTTTTGTGCATCTTATTGCTTTCCATTTACAAGTTTACTTACAATTACTAGTTTATTCTTTGTTTATCAGAAACTCGTGTTCTTCTTAAAATAGCTTTGAGCAAAGAATCCAATTCTTTAGTTAAACACATACCTCTACACCTAGGTACAAGGCGAGGTTAGTTGTTAAAAGTTTTGGCCAGAAGAAGGAAGTTGGCTTTGATGACATTTTCTCCCCTGTGGTGAAGATGTCTTCTACTCGTGTGGTTATAGGCTTAGCCGCGAGTCTATATTTGGAGGTTGAGTAGATGGATATCAAGACTACTTTTCTTCATGATGATTTAGAAGAGGAGATTTATATGGAGCAGCTTGAGGACTTAGTAGTTAAGCATGCAAATAAGCATGCGTTTTGTAGAAAATTGACAGGCATGAAGTCTGTTAGTAGTTCCTCTACTTGAAGACATATTTGGCCCCTTGGATGGAGGGGCAGTTTGTTGGGCCCATGCCCATATTTTTTAGCCAAAGGCCCAATGGCTTAATCCTATTCTCTTTTAATTTCCATTACTATTTGGATTTTTTGCATGGACCAACAATTAACTAGATCCATATAAATTCAAATAAAGACTTCGGTTATGAAGAAGTTGATGGAATCACTTCTCATTGGTGAAAACATTTGCAGAGTTAGTCCTTAGTTTTAACTGTTTCTTTGAATCAAGTTTTGTCACTGCAACTTATTTCATGATATTCTAAATAATCAAATCACTTCCTCATGATCGCTTTTTATACATCGCTTTACAGATGAATTGTGCTCATGAGAATTGTCTTCGCGAAATAAGAGAGGAAGCTCAAGCCCATCTCTCCCAGCTGATAGAAGGGCCTCATAGTGTTAAGAATATTTGACTGATGTAATCCATCAACATGGTTGGTATCTTTTCATTATACATATGCTTTGTCTTTGTGTCATGTTATTCAGCCTCTTCCATGCCATAGCGAAAAGTTTTATTTTGGAAATAATATATATTCACTGGATAACATGTAGGACATATTGCTCTAATTGACTACTCTTCCTAACACTATGTTGTCCCTTTGTTATGCTTTCTGACATGGTTGCAGGGAAGCATTGAAATCAATAATCACCTTATCACTTGCCAGGCCACTCATTTGGTAAAACTCTAGGTTCTTAAAGGGACTAATTGGCTGAAATTGGAATTTTCTGGTGTATGTCGCTCATACCAAATTGTTCTCATGTTTTGGTTGATTTTCTAGGTCTTTAATTGGCACATAAAGAGAACATGCCGTTTGGACATTTACAAGTCCACAAAGTTACAGTATTTTTCCTCAACTCTACTGGGCGTTATGAGGCAATCACTCGAAACAACCTGTATCACTACCTCTTTGAATCCGTGGGACAATCATGAATCTGATGGTAAGGGGACAAAGCATATTAAGGTAAGACACCACTTTATCCGAATATTGTATTACAGGGCATTATTAATGTAATGAAAGTGTGTACACATTGATAATCTGGTAGTTCTGGCCGTCAAGTTTAGGCATTGCCTAGACTTAATTATTTTTGGTAGAGCCCTTGAGAAGACTACGCGCAAGGTAAAGAGGTGTTGTTTTATTGATTGACAAAACTACGCGCAAGGTAAAGAGGTGTTGTTCTTATTGATTGAGAATTCAAGGAAAAATTTATTGACTTTGTGGGAGGTCTCAAGGCGTGTTACTGCACCAGCACAATCCTGACATGATCCTATAGAACTTCTTAGGCTATCGCAATACGAGGCACATTCACAACACAATACGATAGGAGCTCTGAAAGCAGCACAGTGCCAGCATGGTCTGCGCATGGCCGCGATTGCGTCACAACCTGGAATCCCACCTTCGAAACAGTAATGCCGCCTAACATTTCACTTACAAGGCAAGCCAACAATAACTAAATTTCTTAACTAGTTTTAATTATTAAAATCATAACATTAATATTAATAAGCTGTAATAGTCTGAAATAGGTTAATGAACTACAAACGATGAAATGTAAACATATCCCAGTATATAGAGAAACGAATAAATGAGCATCTAGAGTGCTACTGATAAAGTCGAATAAAATACAAACGTCTGAAACTAAATAAAAAGTAAGGATAGAATGGAAGGGAACTTCAGGGGTGCAGACGTCATGCATCTATACCTCATGTCTCCGAAAGCAGCTGAATTCGAGTAGCGTCGCTACGCGCCGCTGGGACCAACATCAGTATCTGCACAAAAAGTGTAGAGGTGTAATATGAGTACAACCGACCCCATGTACCCTATAAGCGCGAGCCTAACCTCGAAGAAGTAATGACGAGGCTATGGAAAGTCACTCACAAATAACCTGTACGAAATAATAATAACCAAAAAGCAGGAATAAAAATAAAGCAATAAACTCATGTAAACGGACCCGAAGGTCAACTATCAGATAGCCCCAAAATAACAAAATCTTAAGTTTTCATATCACAATACCGAGGACAACTCTACAATCTCAAACAATTACAACATATCAATCCCGTTATGGAACACCACCTGATCCAACCATATAATTATATGTTCATATCATATTCCGTGTTTATTCCTTCATATCATTTCAATACCATTGCGTGTGCAACCCGTTCCCCGAACAATTTCAAATCAATAGCATAAACAAATCATCAACAATTTTTACAAAAATATCAACACAAAGAAGGTGAAATGTACATACAGTGAAGAACCATAGAATAAATGGATAATATCCAATGTTTAGGAATCTCAAACTTTACCAATTCATCACTACAAAATAGTTAAAAGGCTCACAAAAGTGCAACAACATAATAAAGTGCATCAGATAATATAAAACCATAAAAGTGGGTAAGGCAGGTGACAATTAAAATATACAATTAAGGCAAGTAGAAACATGTCGCAAATAAGCATAAATCGTGTGAAAAATGAACAAATTAAAATAAGTAACAATTAAATGATAAGTAACACTAGCATAGATGTCAAGTAAAAACATACAATAGATAAACCATATAACAAGATATAACAATTGCAGAAATAAAGATATAGAGATAAATATCCCAATCCCGCATGTTACATCCCTTGATGGTGCATATGCACTCGTCACCTCACATATATGTCGCTTCCCTACGTAATTCACATAACAAATAATTCAACAAGTCCTAATTCCCTCAAGTCAAGATTATAAACAACACTTACTTCTTTCCAAAATCCAATCAACACTCAACCACGGCCTTTCATTTAGAATTAGCCTCCAAACTAGTCAAATCTAGGTAAATATAGTTTAAATAATTCAAAAAAAATTTTAGAAACTACCTAGGAGCGAAAAAGTTTCTTTTTTTGATGAAATTGGAAAAAGTCAACCCCTGGCTTGCTGGGCAAAAATTCGAAATTCGGATCAAAACCTGATTACCCATTCACTCCGAGCCCGTTTATGTGATTTGTTTCAAAATATGTCCTTAATTTGAGGTCTAAATCTCACTTTTTACGAAATTTCCAATTTCTACCCAATTCCCTAATTTTTCCCATGAACATTCCTAGATTAAAAGGTTAAAATCAATGGGTGTTAGTGGAAGTATACCAAAAAAAGTTAAAATTTACTAACAAATGAAGTTGGGATGAAAAACGTCTTCAAGCGAAAAATACCTGACGCCCAAGTATTAAAATATTTAAAAGTCGTGATCTGAGTAATTTTTCACCATTTTCAAGTTTGAAGAGGTTTTCATCCCAACTTCATTGGTTAGTAAATTTTAACTTGCTTTGATACATTTCCACTAAAACCATTGATTTTAACCTTTAATCTTGGATTGTTCATGGTAAAAATTAGGGATTTGGGTAGAAATTGAAAATTTTGTAAATGTGAGATTTAGACCTCAAATTAAGGTCGTATTTCGAAACAAATCACATAAACGGGCTTGGAGTGAATGGGTAATCACGTTTTGATCCGAATTTCGGGTTTTGGCCTAGCGAACTTGGGGTTGACTTTTGTTGATCTTTTTCACTCCTGGGTAGTTTCTAAAGCTTATTTTGAATTATTTGAACTAGATTTGACTTAGTTTGGAGGCTAATTCGAAAGGAAAGGTCGCGGTTGAGTGTTGATTGGATTTTGAAAAGAGGTAAGTATTTTGTCTAACCTTGACTTGAGGGAATTAGGACTTGTTGAATTATTTGTTATGTGAATTATGTAGGGAAGTGACATATATGTGAGGTGATGAATGCATATGCACTGCCCTGGGATGTAACATGTGGGATTGGGATATTTATCTCTATATCTTCATTTATCCCATGTTATATCTTGTTCTATGCTTTAACTGGTGCATAATCTTACTTGACATCTATGCTACACGTGTTACTTGTTATTTAATTGTTACTTGCTTTAATTTTTTTTATTTTTCGCATGATTTATGCTTATTTGCTATATGTTGTTACTTGACTTAATTGTATATTTTAATACTGGGGGGAGCTAAGACTTCACGAAGCAACTGACGCGTTTGCAAAGAACAACACCAAAAGGCCTACGCGTTCGCGATGTACCCTTCACGTTTGCGAAGTCTTAGATCCCCCTTTTCCTTCGCATTCGCGAGCCAAGGCTCTCGTTATTCCCCCAGATCCCACAACTCTTCGTGTTTGCGAGAGGACTGTCGGGTTCGTAAAGGGTAAGCCCCAAACTACTTAGCATTTGCGACCCAGTCCCTCCGTTCACGAAGAACAAATTCGCCCAACCCCAATTTGCCCTTCGCGATCGCGTAGCTTCACGATTGCAAAGAACAAAGCACTAGACATTAGAAATAGCTGAAACCCAACAACTTCTTATGTTCGAAATGGTTCGTAGCCTATCTGATGCTCACTCGAACGCCTCGATCTTAAACAAAACACAAAAATAAGTGTAATAACATCATAAGAACTTACACGTGTGATTAGAACACCAAAATATCACCTAGAACTATGAATCGGACGTCAAAATGCATGAAATTTCAAAGAAAACTCAAGAACTTATAAAATCACAATCGAGTGCCCGAATCCGATCAAACCAACTTGGATTTGCACCAAATTTTGCAGACAAGTTTCAAATAGCAAAATAGACCTATACCAAGTCCTAAAATCAAAATCCATACACGATAGCCTTAAAGTCAACCTACGGTCAAATGTAGGAAATTTCTAAGCTTTCAAATTACTAACTTTAGGCAAAACAACTCGAGTCAAGCAAGGGACCTCCAAATTTGATTATGGGCATATGCCCAAGACCAAAATAACAGTACCGACCTACCAGAATTGTCAAATCACAAATGCGGGGTCATTTACAAAAAAAATACAGTAATCAACTCAAGTAGATTTTAAATCCAAAAAATCATATTTTCTTCAAATTTGATGTAAAACATTTTGGAAAAAGACACAAACCATCTACGCATATCAAGAAATATCAAATGAAGTTAATGGAGGTCTCGGAAGATAGAAATAAGGGCTAGTACTCAAAATTACCTATTGGGTCGTCACATTCTCCACCTCTAAAAGAAACGTTTGTCCTCGAATGGACATAGAAAAGTACCTAAACTGGTGAAAAGGTATGGGTATCTGATCTGCATATTGGACTCAATTTCCTATGTAGTCGCCTCGATCGGCTGACCTCTCCACTGCATTTTCATGAAAAGGAAGCTTTTAGACCTCAACTATCGAACCTGCCGGGATAGAATAACTATCGGCTCCTCCTCACAGGCTCGATTTTCATCAAGCTAAACCGTCATGAAGTCCAAATCATGCAAGTTGTCCTCATGGTACTTTCGAAGGATGGATATATGGAATACCGGATGTACTCCGGGTAGGTTGGGTTGTAGTGCAAGCTTGTAGGCTATCTCACTAACTCCCTCAAGGGTCTCAAAACGAAAAATATACCTAGGCTCAACTTGCCCTTATTCTTGAACCTCATCACACCTTTCATGGGTGAAACTCTAAGAAAAAACCCTCTCTCTCACCATCTAAGCTACATCCGAACCTTCCAGTCCACATAACGTTTCTGCCTAGAATGAGTTGTACGAAGCCGATACTGGATCAAATTAACCTTATCCATAACATCACAAACTAAATCAGTGCCAAACAACCTAGCCTCTCCAGGCTCAAAGAAATCAATCAGCGAATGACATCGCCTCCGATATAAGGCCTCATACGACGCCATCTAAATACTTGACAGGTAAATATTTTTGTAGGAAAACTCCGCAAGAGGTAAGAACTGCTCCTATGGACCTCCGAAATCCATAAACAAGCGCGTACCATGCCATCTAATATCTTAATAGTGCAGTCAGACTGTCATTTCGTATGAGGATGAAACGGTGTGCTCAGTTCAACCCGCTTTCCCAACTCACGCTACACAGCCCTCCAAAATGCGATGTGAACTACATGCCACGATATGAAAATGATGGAAATGAGCATGCATGCAAATAATCTCCTGAATGCAAATCTGAGCCAACCGCTCTAAAGATTAGGAAGTCACCACCAGAATAAAATGCGCGAACTTAGTCAATCGGTCCATAATAACCCCAACTGAATCATATTTCTTCAAGGTCTGTGGCAAGCCTACCACAAAATCCATAATTATGTGCACTTCCACTCTAGTATCTCTAATCTATGAGTTAGTCCACTCGATTTCTGATGTTCATACTTCACATGTTGACAATTCAAACATCAAGATACATAAGCAACAAAGTCTTTCTTCATTCTCCGCCATCAATAGTGCTAATTCAAGTCACGATAGATCTTCGTAACACCTTCGTGAATAGAATAGCGTGAACTTTGTGCCCCCTAAAGATCAAATCTCTTAACCCATCAAAATTTGAAACACAAATCCGGCTTTGGAGCCGCATAATACCATCTTCACCAATGATAACATCCTTGGCACCACCCGCTGCACTGTATCTTTCAACACTAGTAAGTGAGGATCATCAAAATGGCAAGCCTTGATACACACCAACAATGAATACTATGCCACAACACAAGCAAGAACATAACTGGGCTTTGAAACATCTAATCTCACAAAACGGTTGGCTAAAGGCTGAGCATCCATGGCCAATGGTCTCTCTGATACCGGTAAATATGCCAAACTACCCACTCCCCGCCTTTTTACTCTGTGCATCAGCCACTACATTGGCCTTCTCTGAATGATACAATATGATGATATCATAGTCTTTCAACAACTCTAGCCATCTCCGTGTCACGACCCAGAATCCTAATCCGGGTCGTGATGGTGCCCAACGACGGGGTTAGGCAAGCCAACACAAATTACACTAAGTGATACCCTTCCCATCTAATTAAACAAGTCAACATTTACAAATTTTAAACAGTTAAACATGATGATAGCTTGACATGGAAATAAGGCATACACATGCCTGTACAACCCAAACCCAAAAGATATACATACACTACGCGTGTGTGCCAGGAACTAGTGTCACGAGTGTCATGGGCAACTACTGAATATACAATGACTACAATATATACAGAGTCTCAGTCTGAATGAAATGGACAAAGAATATAACAAAAGAACTCTAGGGTGCTGCTAGGAAGTCGCCGGAAAAGCAGCTCACCGTGAAGTATGACCACGCTATCAATATCTAGCACCGGCCTGATAATCAGACGTACCAGCCTCCGGATCTGTACAGTCAAGTACAGAAACGAAAAGAAAGTGCAGCATGAGTACATATTAAATAAATATGTACCCAGTGAGTATCCCGCCTAAACTCGAAGAAGTAGTGACGAGAGGTCGACTCGATACTCACTAAGGTCCAACAGTAATAACATATGGTAGAATATAATGAAATACAGTAGGCATGTCAGGGAGATAAGCAACAAATATATATATATATATCAAGAGTAGAAATCCAAACAATTGTTGAACTAAACAATAAAGCACTTTCAAGGATAAGACCACCGAACGAAACAATAATCACAAATTCTTAGATCCGCCGTGGCGTACGACCCGCTCCCATAAAGTACCTTCTGCACTCGCGGTGGCGTACGGCTCGATCCCATATTCATTTCAATTTCTTTCCAACACTGTCGTGGCGTACGGCCCGACCCCATATTCATTTCAATTTCTTTTCAACACTGTCGTGGTGTACGGCCCGATCCCATATTCATTTCAATTTCTTTTCAACACTGTCGTGGTGTACGGCCCGATCCCATATTCATTTCAATTTCTTTTCAACACTATCATGGCGTACGACCCGATCCCATATTCATTTCAATTTCCTTTTAACACTGTCGTGGCGTACGGCCCGATCCCATATTCATTTTAATTTCTTTTCAACAATGCCGTGGCGTACGGCCCGATCCCATATATTTCATAATTTCTCAACACTTTCCATAACAAATTACTTACCATTCAACAATTTTTCCATAAAGCCTCAGAGGAACAACACTATACAAAACATAACCTTATAGTACACATGGCGTCACAATAAATCATATAAACCATTACAAAGGAAAACATATAAGGCATTACGAGAAAGCATACAAGGCATGACGTGGGCCTAACTACCCGGACATAACAATAATAGCCGCTACGTACGGACTCTCATCACTTGGCGTGTACGTAGCCCCCAAACAATTTACACATATCATATACATCACCTATGGGGACAATTCCCTCTTACAAGGTTAGAAAGGAGACTCACCTCGTGTTGAATATACCCCTCGGACCACAATTGCGCCCGAAACTCCAAACTCCGCACCCGAGGACTCACAACTAGCCAAAAGGTATACAATAATATCAATGCATGCACAAAGCGGGAAGTTATCCTAGTTATTCGATAAAATCGCGAAAAATTCTCGAAGGGATCACTCACCCATAGACTAAGTATCATTAAGGTGTGATTTCTACTTGAATTAATGGCCTAAAATGGAAAATCACGAAATCCTCAAGAATCCTAAAATAACTACCTAATTCTATGATTTTAGATAATTTAATAGTGAATTTAACTAGGAATTAATGTTTGAAACTAGTAAAACTATTGAATTTACTTACCCCAATAGCAGTGGTGGAAGGTCCCTTGAAGAGCTCTCTAAAAACATGAAGAGGAAGATGAAAATGGAGGAAAAATGCTAAGTCCCGTATTTTATAAAACTGCCCAGGGATTCCTTAACTGCGATCGCGACAACGGCCCTGCGATCGCGAAGGCCAACTGGCCAGACCCCTGCGATCGCGGCAGAGGTCCTGCGATCGCGAAGGCCAACTGGTCAGACCTCTGCGATCGCGGCAGAGGTCCTGCGATCGCGAAGAACAATCTCATCCGGCCCAGACGCGACTCAATGCGATCGCGATAAAAGACTGCGATCGCGAAGGTGTGGAACCCAGACCTATGCGATCGCGAAGGGGAGGTTGCGATCATAGAGAACAATCAATAGCCCAGCAAAATCCTTCTCCGCGATCGCAACCCACCTTCTGCGATCGCAGAGAAGGAAACCAGATAACAGAAATTTCTGGTTTTCTAACTTAGCTCCCGGGGGTCCAGAACTCACCCGAGCCCCTCGAGACCCTGTCCAAAAGCACCGGAAAGTTTGTATTCGTGATACTGACTCGCTCGAACTCTCGGAACCTGAAAAACAACAACGAAACTCAGAATTCAACCCCAAAACCAAATTGAATCAAAACTTAAGAACTTGAAATTCTAGAATTCACTTCAATGCACCGCACCGGTCTATACTACTCGGAATGATTTCAAATGTTGCAGACAAGTCATGAATGACATAACGGAACTGTCCCCGGTCTCGGAATTTCATTCGGACCTCGGGAACACAAAATCACATTTCAAGCCAAATTTCAAATTCTATGAAAATCCTCAAAACTTCATTAACTCCAATTTTCTCATTTTGATCCGAAACTCATCGAATCAAGTCCGTTTCTTACCAAATTTCACAGATAACATAAATAACACATATTGAACCTGTTCCAGGCTCCAAAATCATAATACGCGCCCGGCAACACAGGTTTCACATCAAGGTTCATTTTCATAAGCCTTTAATATTTTAATAAAATAAGTTTCTTTAAAAATTCATTTCTCGGACTTGTGTCCTCGGAATTCGATTCCGGGCATACGCCCAAGTCCCATATTTTCCTACGGACCTTCCGGGATCGTGAGATCACTGGTCCGGGTCCGTTTACCAAAAATGTTGACCAAAGTCAACTTTATTCAATTAATTAACATGAAGTCAACTCTTAATCTAGTTTTCACATAAAGGCTTCCTGGCTATGCGCCTGGGTTGTGCACGCACATCGATATGAGATTAACGGAGGCTTTCGGGGCCTCGGAGCACAGTCATAATTAACTTTACATAAGATGACCCCTTTGGGTCATCAGACTCCGCTACCACAAATTAAGGTCTTTTTGCTTGAACACTGTTGGAGATTCTGATGGTTGGTATAGACCTCATAATGGATGTTGTACGGATAGTGCCTCCAAATATTCAATGCGTGAACAATGGTTGCCAACTCTAAGTTTTGAACATGGTAATTCTTTTCATGAATGTTCAACTGCCAAGATGCGTAAGAAATCACCATGTCATCCTACATCAATATTGTTCCAAGACCGATGCACGATTCATCACAGTACATGGTATAGGATCCCTAGCCTGTAGGCAATACCAACACTAGGGTTGTAGTCAATGCTGCCTTGAGCCTCTGAAAGCTCAACTCACACTCGACACACCATATGAAACGAGCACCTTTCTGGTTCAACTTAGTAAATGGGGTTGAGATAATTAAAAAAACCTCCACGTTCAGCGATAATAACCCGCCAAGCCTAAGAAGCTCCGAATCTCTGTAGCTGAAGTAGGTCTAGGCTAGTTATGAACTGCCTCAATCTATTAGGATCCTCTTTAGTGCCCTTGGAATATACAACATGTCCCAAAATGCAATAGAATCCAACCAGAACTCCTCTCGACTACCGGAGTAGATTAAATTATAATCAATGAAGAAAATCAAAAGAAATATAAATAGGGCTTGAACACCTTGTCATCAAATCCATAAATGTTGCTGGGGAATTTGTCAAACCAAATGACATCAATAAGAACTCATAATGACCATACCGAGTCTGAAAAGATGTCTTACGGACATGTGATGCCCTAATCGTCAAGTGATGGTAGCCAGATATTAGATCAATCATAAGAAACACTTTGGCACCCTGAAGCTGATCAAATAAGTCATCAATCATCGGCAACAAATACATTTTCCTTATAATGACTGTTCAACTGCCAATAATCTATACACATCCTCATCGAACCATCATTTTTTGTTACGAACAACACTGGTGCATCCTATGGCAAGACACCAAGACTAATGAATACCTTATCAAGAAAATCCTACAACTGCTCCTTCAGTTCCTTCTACTCAACTAGGGCCATACAGTTACGGTGTAATAGAAATGGACTGAGTGCCCGGAGCCAAGTCAATGCAAAAGTCGATATCTTTATTGGTGAATCCCCGAACAATCTATAGGAAATACCTCTAGAAACTCATGCACAACTAGTACTAAATCCATGGCAGGAACCTCCGCACTAGGATCTTGGATATAAGACAAATATGCTAGACATGCCTTCTCGACCATACGCCGAGCTTTCACATAAAAAATAACCCTACTAGTAGAATGGACAGGAGTCCCTCACTCTAATTGAGGCAACTCCTGCATGGCTAAGGTCACCATATTGTCGTGATAGTCCAAAATAGCATGATAAGGTGACAACCAATCCATGCCCAAAATAACATCAAAGTCCACCATATCAAGAAGTTGAAGATCTCCACTAGTCTCAAGGCTCCCGATTGAAACAACACATGAGCGATAAACATGATCTACTATAATAGAAACACCCACTAGCATGGACACATAGACATGAGCACTCAAATAATCACGAGGCATAACCAGATGTGAAGAAAAATAGGATGACATATATGAATAAGTAGATCTCCATTAAATAAAACTAAGGCATCCCTATGGAAAATCGGAACAATACCTGTGATGACGACATTAGATGAATCTGCCCAGATCAAGTTGGAAATGCATAAAACCAAGGTTGGGCCCCACTACTCTGACCTCTGTCCCTCAGACGACCTCTAGCTGGCTGGCTTCCACCTCTAATAGCCTAACCTCCACCAAAGGAGCCTGACCCCCACCTTTAACTAGTTGTGCATGTGGTTGAGAAACGGGTGCCGACATAATGGAACAAAAACCCTGCTAAGGTTTGATGCTCACTAATCTAGGATAGTACCTCCTGATGTGACTTGTACCTCCACACTCAAAGCACTCTCTCGACTACTACGACAGTTGAAGTTGAGACTGACACTGACACACAGGATAACAACTGTTGTAAATGTCAGTGGTGCTCTGATCGGAGCTAAAGGTGTACTGAACATTGGCTGCTAAGGACAAAACCCATATGGAACATAATTTCCCAAAGCACCAAAGGATGCATGGAGAGCTAACAGAATTAACATAGGAGGATGGCCTTTATCGAAAGAACCTCTTCCTCGTGATGAGGCACCACTGAAACTACCAAAATGACAAGGCCTCTTCTCAGACACCGCCTCTCTACCCTGACTACAAATCATCTCGATCTGCCTAGAAATCTCTACAACCATCTGGAAGGAAATATCATCTCCCATATCCTTGGCCATCTAAAGCTTGATACCGAAAGTAAGACCATCAATAAATCTCCTCACCCTTTCTCTATCCGTAGAAATCAAAATAGATGCATGGAGGGCTAGATTCACAAATCTAGCCTCATACTGAGTGACAAGTAGGGTACCTCTGTCAGAGTAAAAGGAACGAACTTCTCTAGAAATAGCTACAAAAACTGATCCCAAATAGCTACCACCTCTTGGCAGAACCAGTCATCTGGAACACAACAAAGTTGGCCCCATTAGACTCCACAATACCCATGTTGCGCAACATCTCGTGAAAAAGGTCCAAATAGTCTTGTGGACCCTCAGAAGGTGTACCACGAAAGTGAATAAATAGCTTGGTGAACTTATCCAATCTCATCAATACCTCAGAGGACATCATAGGAATCTCCCCGGACTGTGTGGCAATAACGGGCTGAACTACCCTAACTGCTGGAATTGCTGGAGTCTGATATTTGGGAGCCATCTGCTCCAGAGTGTGAGCGGCGGGAGTCTATGCTCATTCCCCAACCTGAGAGACAATTGGTACCATAGGAAATTCTCTAGCCTGAGCCACACTCTCCATAAGTCCAATTAAGAAGAATAGAGCGTCTAGAAGTATAGAAGTGGATATAAATCCCTCTAGGACTTGAGCGAGTCCGACTGGGGCGGTCTAGGCTGGGATCTCCTCCTCATAAACAATCTGAGGCTCCACAATGGGTTTTTCTACACGTGCTTTAGGCTGAGCTTTGCCTCGGCCTTAACCTCGACCCCGACCCGACCCCTAGTAGTAGCTGCAACAGGAGGCTCCCACTCCTGTTTGGCTATAGATGTTGTGTGAGTTCTCACCATCTAGTAAAGAACAAGAATAGGATGGCACAAACTTCAGTAATGGAATAAAGTCGCACAATAGAGAAAGAAAGAAGTGAAAATTTCCTAAAGCCTTGTAGTGTTACACCCCATGTTTTCATACGTGAAAATACGCCATAAGTAAATTGATGAAAGCTCGGAAATTTTACATTCCGCATTTTCGTACGTTAAAGTTTCGTCGTAAGTTGATTGACGTAAGTTCGGGAATGAGATTTATTTTGGGATTATAAGTATTACACAATCAAACAGGGAATAAGTAATTTCGTGAAGGTTAAAGGGTAAACGAATCAAATAAAATGAATTTCGTTAAAGGTTGTCAATTTGGGATAAAATATGGCCCGAGCTAAAATACCCGATATTTATGGACTAGTGCCATACAAAGTACCACATGACCATGATAGTAAGGTATAAAAAGTATGTTGAAAGTGAGTATTATTTTCATTAATTTGAGATAATTCTTAATTATGTGGATAATTGATTAATTTTGGGGATAATTGTTATATTAAGTAGGATTTGGATAAGAATCTTTTTGGGGCGGCCACATGGCATTAAAAGCCCAAGGTGGCACCAATATGAATAATGAGTCATAAGACCTAAAATGTCTTGTCTACACGAAAGAATCATTGGATAATTACCTTGGTTGTGTCTCGTTATTAGTAATATAACTTGGAGAATAAGAAGGAAGTCATTGCATTCTTACCACTTTATAACATAGTGTAACGACTCGGTCTGTCGTTACGTAGAACCTGCATTATTATTATTGTTATTACCTTGTCATGGAGTGGTTATTCTATTATTGATGTGTTACAGTTGATAGGCTTGAAATCAGAATGGTTAAATGAGAATTCAGTCTTCCTTAAGAATAACCTTAAAATGAGAAAAGTCAACTAAGAGTTGACTTATTGGTAAACGACCTCGGAACGTGGATTTTATGGCTCGGATAGCTTCGTTAGGTGATTTGGGACTTAGGAGTGTGTTCAGAATAATTTTGTGATGTCCGGTGTAGAATTAGGCTTGAATTGGCGAAAGTTAGTTTTTGGCGATTTTTGATCGGCAGTGGAAAATAGTCTATCAGGGTCGGAATGGAATTCTGACAGTTGAAACAAGTTCGTAATGTCATTTTGGATATGTCTGCAAAATTTCAGGTCAATCGGTGTTGTTTTGGATAGTTTCGGCATCTTTGGTGGATTTAAGAAATTTCAAAGTTCTTAGGATTGAATCCGATGTAAATTTGGTGTTTTGATGTTAGTTTTGGTGTTTTGAGAGTGAAACTAAGTTTGAATGATCATATGTGATGTGTTGGTATAGTTGGTTGGGGTCCCAAGGAGCTCGGGTGAGTTTTGGATAGGTTTGGGCTGCGTTGTGCTCGTTTTCTTATGCTTCGGCGTCGTTTCTTCAAGCATAAATGATATCATATTGAACAAAAGAGCTCCAGTTACTACTTTGAATGAAGTATTAGATCCGTATCGTAATTAGATACCCGTAGCAAAAAGAATCATCGAATTTGGGCATCATATGAGGATTCTATGGCCATTTTACCAAAATTGCCCAGATTTTTTAGGTTAATAACGAAATTGCCCCTGACGGCGTATTAAAAACCTGCACTATTTGCAAATCTTAAAACCTACATATCTCCTTCATTATAAGGTCAAATTGAGTGATTCAAAAGCCTAAATTGATTATAATTTCACAAGAAATCCATTGGGAGTAGTAAACCGCGTGAACAACATATGTATAACGAGCAGTCTGAGTTTTCTTCCAATTTTTGAACGGGAAGAAGCTTTTGAGGCAATTTTTAAGAGAGGAAATCATTGTTCTTCATTGAGGTAAGGATTTTGCACCCTAAAACTCGATTTTATGTGATTAAGGATCAAAATATCAGTGTTTAATTCATGAAAATCAGTTGAAAAAAAAAGGGGTTTAGGGCTTGAGATTTATGAGATCTTTAGGGTCGATTTGAGGGGTCAAACGGACTCCGATTTTGGCGTTCTTTATATATACGGACTCGTGAGATGATGAAGAACACTTTTGTATAAAATTTTCTGAGTTTCAGGATGCGGGCCCGTGGGTCGGGTTTTGACCAAATTCGGGTTTTGAGCTAAATTTGATATTTTTCAATTGGAATTCGTTCCTTGAGCACATATTGATGATAAAAATCTGAACTTGGTAGATTTGGAGCCTTTGGAGGTTGATTTGAGAGGCAAGCCCATTGCGGAATAATTTCGGGCTAGTTTTGAGGTAAGTAATGTCTTTAAATCATGTCCTGAGTGTATGAGACCTCGGACTATGCACCCTTTCACGGGTTTTGAAATAAAAAGGTGGAAACTTTGAAAACATCTTTCCTATTTAGGCGACTATTGAGTTGCGAAACCGATTTCTAAACCTATGCTTAA
Organism: Nicotiana undulata; assembly: GCA_005239495.1. NCBI lineage: Eukaryota > Viridiplantae > Streptophyta > Magnoliopsida > Solanales > Solanaceae > Nicotiana > Nicotiana undulata. The sequence continues at coordinate 28,572 of ML277974.1, forward strand.
ATTAGTATTATTTTATTATGATATGAATTGGGCTGTAAGCCGTGTTTGGGGCCTAGTGCCGAGTATCTTGATACTACTTCTTGAAAATGAAACACTATTTTTGGGTCGAGAACCCGATATATTTATGGCCTGAAGGGCAAATTGAGAGTGTATGACTGAGTGAGGCTGTTGGCCTATATTGTGAGAATGTTATGATATGAGTGAGGCTGCTGGCCTACATTGTTAGAATGATATGATGTGAGTGAGGCGGCGGGCCTATATTGTGTGTGAATTATGCCATGCTGTGGCTTATTATTGCGCTTGGACTGTAGGAGCCCTTCCGGAGTCTGTAACACACCCCCAGTGAGCGCCGGTACCAAATGAGTGATGCCCGCGGGGCTAATGAAGATTGATTGTGAGGATGCCTGATGGGCAGAGTGATTGTGAGGATGCCTAATGGACAATGGTTACGATAAATGATTTAGGCACGAGGGGTAGTTTTATGAAGATTTTTACTGAGTTTTCAAACAAATATTTACTTCGTTTTCGAACTGGTTTTACTGAGAATTTTACTGAGATATACTGACATTATACTTGTTTTCAAAGGATTTCTAGAAACTGATTTCGAACTTATTATTTGATGAATACTACATGGTGACTTGGTGTTTTATTGGTTTGGTGGAATTGTGTATATGTACTGTGTGTTTATATTACTCATACTGTGATTTATTTTCATTACTACTGAGTTGGCGTACTCATAAAGACTCCATGTGCCTCTGTGCACAGATCCAGGTACTAGTTCGCAGCAGTAGCTGACGCAGTTGATAGCAGCATTTCACGGGATTTCGAGGTAGCTGTCCAGCGTCCACAGCTTCTCCATTTCACTTCCTTATTTGGTATTAGCATTTGATTCAGAGACATATACTATAGTTTTAGCAGAGTTAGATTTAATTTTCCTTAGATGCTCATGACTATTGACTCCAGTTCTTGGGAGGTTGTGTAGAATATTATGGGGACGCTAAGACTTAATTATATCATTTATGCTATGGTTGCTTGCTTATTATTTAATTGTGAACTATTTTAATTGAACAAAAGCGTAGCAATGTGATGGTTGGCTAGCCTAGTTCCACGATATGCGCCATCACGGCCTGTTAGGATTTGGGGTCGTGACAAGTTGGTATCAGAGCTCTAGGTTACATAGGACTCAACTGTCATGAGCAGGTTCAGTAGAGTCTTGCGGATCGGTACGGAGATGTCTGTACTTATTTTCGAGAGGCTGCAGAACTCTTTGGAAATTCTCACATTCTTGAATTCTTGTCATGCGAATCCATTTTATTTATTCAAAGCGTAACTCTTTGAATTCCTTTCATGTATTCAAATTCGCACGCGAGCGCTTGGTATCATTTGTGCGTCGGCGGCTTGTGACTTCCATGGGTGAGATGTGATTTTTAACATGTTAATAATGGGCCAGTCGGAAGGACTTGAGGCTGGATTTTGTCTGTGGCTTGAGTGTTAAGATTTCATTTGGGTGAGCACATGTGTTGGGAGAATTATATGTCCGTTTGTGTCTTTATTGATGGAACTTGTGACTAGATGACTACATGGTGATGTGATCGGAGAGTAGATGTATTCAAGTTGTTTGACTGTGACCAAAATGAATTGGCGGGAAATATAGCAAGAACTATTGAGTATCTGACTTCTGTCTTGAGTTAGAATATGACCTCGAGTTGTGAGTGTATTGAAGGACCTCTCGTGTAGCTGAGTTGTGGAGTGAAGTGAGTTTTCCTGTTATGTTCTGAGTTCCTGTGATGTCTTTTGAGCTGACCAACACCCAGCAGCGTTCATATATTTGATTAGTGTATTCAGCCATGTTATAACTCCTTTATTATTGTATCCATTGATGGCATCCTGGCGTACTCTCGTAGCCAGAGGTAGCATACTTGGCATTTGATGATGGTATCACAAGGATATAGGAAAGAGAAGCTTTGTGCGAAGTTCTCCAAGTGTGAATTTTTGGTTCAGTTCAGTAGCAGTCTTGGGATGTCCAGTGAAGGTATCCATGTGGTCATACGAGTGTGAGTAGAGCTTCCAGAAGGTTAAGATTCCTTGACCATAGCCCCAGTGTTAGTATTGCCATCAGCTTCAGGTTCTTATACCGCTAAATGGGATGTCTTGGGGGCAGGCAATGGTTGTGTTCTAATGTAGGAAGGTATAATAATTGCGTGATAACTATGATTTTCGGAAGTGTATAGGGAGGTATCGTTTTGAGGTTAAGCAGGCAGGGGTATCTCCTGCGGGTTGTTCTGAGGTGTGTGGCCTCTATGTTGATTTGTAGTAAGTTCTCTTCTACCAGTAAATGATGTATGTTGTAATTTGATTTTAGATCGCTTGTGGAAGTTGGCATGACCACTTCAATGGTGAATGCGAGATTTGCGTACGATTTGAGGGTTAGATGGTTTGGGTCATATGAGCGTATGAAGGATTTAGCTGAATCTCACCACAGTATGGTGGCAGTGATAGTGTATGGGCATCGTGAGTTATTGTTTGTCTTGATCTTTAGATTTGAGCCAAGTGGGGGAGTCTGCTAATGATAAGTTGATTACACGATTACATGTTGTATTGGTTTCGGTTCGAGGTATGTTGGTGAATCAGTTTATGACCTACAGAGGTGGAGTCTGGGAATGACTCGAGTGATGGGAATTTCTTCGATACAGGTTGTAATGTACTTTACGGATAAGGGAATTTATTGAATGATTGAGTTGTACTTGAAAGTGTAGTGTGTGAAATGTATGAGTGTGCTTGTTGCTTCAAAGGTGTGGATTACTTTCCTAGTATGCGGTTTGCAAGCGGGGTCAAGTCATTTTGTTTACTTGGTTAGTGTAATTTAAATTGCATAGAGTAAATGACGTTCGAGAATGGTTCAGACGGATTCAAGGTTATACGTAGCGATGTGAGAAGGGCTAGAACTGAGATTTACGGGGAAGGTGTCAAGGCTTGTGGTGTATTTACATTATCATGGATTCTATCCATCAGTATCAGGAAAATGAAGGTAATGACTTTAAATTCGTAGGAAGTCTCTTTAGGGTAAGTATTTCTAATGTGGGGCATTTGGGGATAATTGAGGGAGTATTGAGCGGCTTATGAGCCTTAGACGGTATATTTTTATGCTCGGGTTTCGTGCGGTGAGTCGGTATTGAGAATTGCGGTATTATGGCAAGAAGAAGTATCAATTCGAAGGTAAGTTAGAAGGAACTAGGATAAATATGACAGCTTGGTAGTAGGTCGGATCGGCATGATAAGGAGATGGTTAGTTATTTGGGTGTTTATAAGGTAATGAGTTGTTACAAGTGTATCTTAGCAATTCTCTTGGGATTTGGTGGCATGCGTAGCGTGGTGGAGTTAGAAGGATTTAGTCCTGCCGGTTTGGTGTTGTACAAAGGTGATTCAGAGAATCCTTGATGGTCTACCACAGTTAGAGATGTATATTTTCTACTGGCGTGAGGGCCATGTGATATATAGTGATTTTGCTTCTAAATGGGATCAACGAGAAGTTCTTGGCTAGTTGGGTACGTAGTTGTTTGTGGCTAGGAAGGGAGCATGAAGTTCTCATATTTGTCATAGGATGCATGGCGTATGCAGTATTTTGTGTATAGTGGAGAGTGGCATATGTGAGGTTACGGTTCAGTTTTGGAAGGAAGGTCAGAACTAGCAGTTCAGATGATTAGGTAAAGGATACCACTATTGGGTGGCTGGAGGAGAGTATACATTCATTAAGGAAAATGTGTTTAAGGCAATGCGTTCGAATAAGGGTGTTTCATTGGTGTTACGACACTCTCTTGTTGGATCGACTGTTGATATTCGAGTTTGCTCGAGGGCACAGAATAATTTTAGGGGTATCCCTCGCAGAATGATAAAGCATTAGGGGTGTTATATATTGAGTGGTGGAATTGGGATCAGATATGATAATTGGTGCGCCTCATGGATTTTGAGACTGAGAGTTTTCATGAACATATTATTTTTGTAGTCGTGAACTACGAGGATGCAAGCAAAGCTAGTCAAGCGTTAGAATATGTCATGACTCAGTCATTGTGAACTTTAGGAGAGTTATCTATCTATTGTGGGTGACCAGAGATGACTTAGAGTTATTGGGAGGCCAATATGGGTGTGTGTTCTACACTGAGTCGAAATTGTTGACCCCAAATTGCCATTGTTGAGGGATGTATCATTTGATTATCACTGAGCTTATTCGTGTTTCGGAGTGGTCTATGAGTTACCTTTCGGTGTTGCGAGGAGTTGTGATCGTTGGTTATGTATGTGCATAGGGTGTAGTTCTATCGAGTCTTTATAGCGAGATTTGAGTAAGGTAAGTAATTAGGTGTTGCAGGATTGAGACCTGTTGGTTATGTTCCTTCTGGTTCGGGTGGCATGGTATCGTCTGATCTCCCCCGTGGTTATGGAAATGCACCTCAAGTAATTGATGTCGAATTTCACATGGTTATTGATTTTGATCAAGGTGGCTTGGAGTGTGTCAACTGGTCCAGCGGTTGGATGGGATCACGCTTTGCAGCTCGGTTAGGTAGAAGTATGATCCTTGGTGTCGGATTTGTGTGATATGGTTTCATGATGTGTATCAGGTTTTTAGCATGATGTGGTAATGGTAAGTGTTAGTGGCAGGATAGTCCTCTCGTGTGAGTCTTCTTTATTTAATGAATTGAGCTCTTGGTATGTGGTTATTGAGTGCACAAGTTATGGCTCTGGATGGTTTTGATACTGATCAGACGAATGGTTGACAGTTTATGCGTGTTTCATTTATCATCGGCAGTATATGGAAGTGTTAGAGCGCGACATGGTTTGATAAGAGGGTATGTATCGGTATTGAGTTATTTGAACAACTATGTTGGTTAGGAGTTATCTCTATGAGTGGTTGAGCCACGCAGTATATTATGTGATTTCACCTTGGGTTACGGATATGGTTTGATACAACGTGTTCACACTATTTCAGCTTATAGTCGTGGAAATTTGATCTTGTGAATTGACTCAGAAGTGAAAATGTAGTTCTAAGGTTTATGGGTCAGGATTTGATAATGCAATTTCAGTTATGTTGTGTTATCAGACCTAGATGGGTTAAGGTGACGTGAGATCACCTCCGAATATGTGCATGGAAGGTTACACAACAATTGTTGGTGGTGCTGGAACAACTTTAGGCACGTTCGAGGAAGAACGTTTGTTTAAGAGGGGGAGAATGTAACGACTCGGTCTGTCGTTACGTAGAACCTGCATTATTATTGTTGTTATTGCCTTGTCATGGAGTGGTTA
>ML277975.1:0-26109 GCA_005239495.1 Nicotiana undulata
ATCTGCACCCACTGTGGTAAGACTGGCCACTACAAAATTGAGTGTACTGCAAAAGAGCAGGCTTGTCGGAAAAATGAGAAGTTTGTTAAAAAGAAAAATTGGCTAACCAAATTGGGCCAGAAAATTTTTTATTCATCCATTCTCTAATAGAAAAGGATCCAAACTAGTTTGGGTTCTTAAAACTAACCCCTGATTTCCTTTTGAATGTACAAGTGAGAGAAAGCAACCAAATTTGGTTCTTGGATAGTGGCTACTCAAAGCATATGACGGGGAACAAGGAACAGTTCCTTTCACTTGAAAACCTCAAAGGAGGAAATGTCTTCTTTGGAAATGGAAAGAAAGGTGAAATTATAGGGGTTGGAAAAATAGGTAAGGATGACACATGCTTCATTGAACATGTGTACTTGATAGATGGATTGAAATACAGCCTGATCAGTGTGTCACAATTGTGTGACAGAGGTAACATGGTTGCTTTCACTTCCACAAAATGTTTTGTGATTAACTTGCTTACTGACAAGATTGTTTTGAAGGGAAAGAGAATGAATAATATCTATGTCATAGACTTGTCCACACTGTCTGAAAATGAACTCACTTGCTTAAGTGTTTTGGACAGTGATCCCCTCCTTTGGCACAAACGACTTGGACATGCAAGTCTAAATCAGCTTAACAAATTAGTCTCTAAGGACTTAGTGGTGGGACTCCCTAACATTAAGTTCAAGGAAGACAAAGTTTGTGAGGCATGTGCAAGGGGGAAGCAGGTAAGATCCTCATTCAAAAGTAAGAAAATGATCAGTACTACCAGGACGTTGGAACTGGTTCATCTGGATATATGTGGTGTAGACGCGTGATTTTTGACCCTCTCAAATATTTTATACATTTTAGCGTTTATTATTTTGTCTAGGCCTAGTATCTCTTTTCCTTTATCTTAAGCACAAAAATGAAAATTACAAAAATATTTTCACTCTTAATATTTAGTTTTACCTTAGTAGTATATTTAATTAATTAAGAGTAAGTTTTATTTTATAAACACATTTTTTTTAGTCTTCCTAGCCCAAAACTAAAATCCAACAAGACTTTGACCCAATCCAATTCCCAAGCCCATTCCCCCATACCCACTACACTAAAAACCCTAAGCTTTCTCTTCTTTTCCTAACTTCAAGAGAGCATCTAGACTCTAGAGAAAAAAAGGGACAACAGCCCTTTCCCTCGCCGAAAAAACGAGCCACCAGCTCCCCGGAGAACACAAGAACAAAAATCAGCTGCCAGTCATCCCCCTCCCAACAGCCGCCGGACCCCTCTCACACCCCCCTCTCGTCGCTGCCTCGCTCCCTTTTCTCAACGGCCAGCCGTCAGAGTTTTCCTCCGGTCAGGTCCCCGTTCATGTTCATACACCGTCGCTGTCTGAGATTTGGTTTCGAAGTTGTCAAACAATTGAATTTCATATTTGTTTGAGGTTTATTCTTGTTCTCTATTATTTTTTTGCTTAAGATCATTTTGGTTCTGATAGCCTCGTTAATCAGTCTGTTGTGGTTGATCTTCTGAGTTATTGTTTTATTCCTCTATTTTGGAGTATGTCCTATTAGTATTTGGTTTGATCATTTTTATTTTGCTGATTGTTGAATATGATTAATCTCTTAAAAATGAGTTAAATTACTAAATGAGCTCACATTTCTTTATCTGGAATTGGACATGGGATATTCGAATAGTTGAATTGCTTCTGTTTGTTCTACAACTTGAAAGGAAGGCAGAAACTTGGAGAAATTGGTGATTTTCCGGGAAAAAAAACGATCTTAAGTTCTTGGCCAAAAGAATTCTGTAGTAATCAGTTAGTCTATAGACAGCGAATTGACTCAGTAGTTGGAGTAGTGGGAAATATTGTTCTTAATATATCATTGTGATTATGTACACGTACGCGTGACATGATTTAAGCGCCGATTTTCACAATAAAGTCAAAGTACACGTTCGCGTGACTTTGGCCAAATAATTTTAATATCACGGGCTATTAATTGTGTACACGTACGCGTGACATGATTTTTAACGCATTAATTAAAATGAGTACACCTACGCGTGATTCATCTCAGGATAATTTCTTAAAAGCGGTAAAAGGTAAAATACACATAGGTCCTAAAAATGAGTAATTAGATAATTTAAGCCAAGTGTGAATCACTAAGCGACCGTGCTAGAACCACGGAATTCGGGAGTGCCTAACACCTTCTCCCGGGTTAACAGAATTCCGTACCCGGATTTCTGGTTCGCAGACAATATAAACAGAGTCAACACTTCCTCGATTTGGGATTAAAAAATAAACCGGTGACTTGGGACACCATAAATTATCCCAAGTGGCGACTCTGATTAAATAAATAATCCCATTTCGATTATTGTCACTTTAATTGGAAAAACTCCCTTATGACCCTCACCGGGGGTGAAAAAGGAGGTGTGACAGCTCTGGCGACTCTGCTGGGGACAAGAACCCAGAATCTCTGGTTCAGGGTTCAAGAATTCGAGCTTTTTTATGTGTTTTTACTTGGCTTCATTGATTGTGATATTACTGTATTTTGTGGGCCTAATGTGCTTATTGCCATTCATTTACCTCTTTAATATTATTTGATATGTATTTAAATACCCCTTTGAGTCTTCTAAAAAAAATGGTGCACACGTTCGCGTGGCCCGCTTTTCTGTTAGAGGTCGTACCAAATAAGAACGAGGATGGACTAGCAACAAGGCCGGGTAGACTTTCGTGCTCCCGGTACGTTGCCCCCACCTCGGCTCGAGCTGTCCGCTCGGGTAAGCCAGGTCTAGAACAAAACCCCAGGATTTAAATTTAGAATGACATAACCTCATGCCGGATCCTTAGTAAGAACGATTATTTGCATCATGTGCATTTGGCTTAGGGGACTCAACACAGGGGTTGGGTCCGTCTAGGACAGGTGTACCCCAAAAAATAAAAGACCATTTTGATGCATTTTATGTGCTACATGGTGTATTCTTCGAGGGTAAAAGGCGTCATTTGGCGGACCAATGTTGGTTGAGGAAAAATGAGAAAGAAAGGAGGGTTAAGTGTGAAAATGAAGCAAGTAGGGCTAATTATATATTTTCTTTTGCAAATTTATTTATTTATTTATTTTCTTTCAAGAAAAAGACCAAAAAAAAAATGAAAATGAAATAATTAAAAAAAAAGATTTTGCACGTTCCCTTCATTTTGTTAAGAAAAATATATTAAAAAAAAAAGAAAATGAAAATCCAAAAAGATTTTACATGTTTTCATCATTTTTCAAAAAAAAAGAGAGATTAAATGTGTTTTTTTTTACAAGTCATATTTTTTTCTTTTAAATTCTCTCTCGTATCCAATCTGCCCGAACTACGCAAACCTGATTCTCGTCTTTCGGGGCGCGATACGTAGGCAGCCCACATAGGGTCCGGTATTCTTAGTGAGTCTTAGGTTCTTGGCTTCGCGAGGTCTTAGCCAAATCTTACAAGCTTAGCCACATTTGGCCACGTAGGTCGCTTTTTAGAGCTAGTTTTTTTAATAAAAAAAAGTGTCTTAATAACATATGTCTTAGAGCACGAAGTGTACAACAAGATGTCCTCTCAATTCTAAGGTCTATCCATGTTGAATTTGCATGACTAGCCACTTTTACAAAAAATAACCCAATCATGTTTGCATGGCTCAATTGGAAGTATTGTGGTCTCACACGTGTCTTGAATCACTAACTCTATTTGATCTTATTTTTTTCATTCAGGTATGGATCTATTTGTTAGAGTTTGAGCATGACAGATACCCAGGACCATTTTTAAGATCATGCATACAAGAGCTGCTTGAAGAAAGTTTTTATTTTTGAGTCTATTTTATGTTGTCTTTTAATTTTTAGTCTTGTACAGTAGTATCGAGTTTGTCAGTCTAGTTAAGATTGTCGAGTCTTTTGTTATAATATTGCATGTTTTATATTTGAAAACAAAAAACAAAAAAAAAAGAGTTACAAATGAAAAATCCAAAAAAAAGATTTTTTTTCTTCTTAGTTTATTTGTTCATTACTTTTCTAGAACTGCGCTTGGTCTAATTCATGCGGAACATTATACGTAGGCAACCTACATAGGGTTCGATCAAATCAATTCATTAAAAAAAATTATCAAAAAAAAAGGAAATGAATTTGTGGGACGTGAGACGAGAGAAAGAAATTAATGATAATTAGAAAGAAAAGAGAGGAAGGAAAATGAGCAAGTCAAGAAGTGCTAGAAATGAAAGAAAAGAGGAGGCTGAAATGAACAAAATTGGGATGATGTCAAATGACCTTGTGACCCTCAAAGCCATTCATGAACCATAATGCTGCTAGGTGCATTACACACAACGTGATGTTTTATCTGATAAATGCCCTAACGCTAACATGTTGGCTTTGTTTTGCTCCTCTTTGGCATTGTAATTGTTATCATAACAGGAGGTGGTTAGTTTGTTCGGCATTCTGGCAACCCACCCGTACAACACCAGGTCTAAAGATAAGTTGGTCATGGCTTGCAAAGAGCTGGACGCAAGTGCTATTAATCAGTCAAAGGAGGGAGAAGAGTCTGATGTTAATCTGAAAGAGGAGCTTCATAAGTTGAAACACCAAATGGCAGAAATGTACCAAGCATGGATGAAGGGGCATCCACCACCATCATACCCCGCCAACCCTGATTTCATCCCGCCACTAGCTCAATCCCAAAAGTTTCCCACTATCGACTTATCTCCGCAACATCCACCAGGCTTTCCCCATTACCACCACTATCAAGGCACCACTTCCCAAACCACACAAGCTCCACCAGCCAAACCAATCCCATACCCCCCTCCACCAGCCACCCCTGTTTTCGTAGCACCCCCGCCCGCTACACTCCATCGATCCTCCAGTGAGCCATTATTCCCGACCCGAGATAACCAATACTATCCACCAGAGCCTACTTTCAAGGCCCCAGACCATTACCCATACAACCCTCATTTCGACCTCCCTGTTGAAACTGAGCAACCACCTAAAAACCTAGAGCAGGAGGAGATGTTCAGGAAGGTAAGAAGTCTGGAACAATTGTTCAGAAACATGCAGGGATTGGGAGGCCAGGTGAGCGTAGCCTACAAAGATTTGTGTCTCTTTCCTGATGTTCAGTTGCCGGTGGGATTCAAATTGCCTAAATTTGACCTATATGATGGGCATGGAGACCCGGTGGCCCATTTGAGGGGATTCTGCAGTAAAATGAGAGGGGCCGGTGGGAAAGATGAATTACTGATGGCATACTTCAGCCAGAGTCTGAGTGGCGCGGCATTGGAGTGGTACACTCGTCAGGATCACAACAGGTGGTATACTTGGGATGATTTGGCCCAAGCATTCGCTCGTCATTTCCAATACAACATCGAGATTGTTCCAGACCATTTGTCTTTGACTAAGCTTGAGAAGAAACTCAGTGAAAGTTTCAGAGAATACGGTTTTCGCTGGAGAGAACAAGCGGCAAGAGTTAACCCCCCGATGGAGGAAAACGAAATGGTGGAGTACTTTCTGCAGGCACTGGAGCCTACTTACTTTGGCCATCTGATATCGGCCATAGGCAAGTCTTTCAACGAGGTAGTAAAGATGGGTGGCATGGTGGAAGAAGGGCTTAAATCAAGCAAAATTATGAGCTACTCAGCCATCAAAGCAACCACTCAAGCTATTCAGAATGGTACCGGGGGAGTGATTGGAAAGAAGAAGAGAGAAGATGTGGCAACGGTTGATTCAGGATCATGGTTTGGACCGAGGGGCCCATCACCCCATTATACCCAGCCTCGACCCCATCACCAAGCCTACCACAAAATCCATATAATCCACCCCAACATTACTTCCCATCACCAAACCCTCAAATTTCTGTCCACCACGCCCAGTCATATACTCAACCTCTTTCCTATTCACAATGGCATGCCCCAGCTCCACAAAACACCTACCCAGCTCCACAAAATGCTTACCCACCCCAGCGAACCTACCGAAACCCTGTTGGTCCAAGTTTCCGGCCCAAACCAGCATTCAGAAATGAGAGGTTGCAGCGGAAGAAAACTTTCACCCCGTTGGGGGAGTCTTACACCAGTTTATTCCATAGATTGAGACACTTGGATGTGTTGAGGCCAATCGAGTCGAAACTGCCAAACCCTCCTCCAAAGAACCTTGATTACTCCGTGAGCTGTGCATATTGTTCTGGTACTCCGAGACATGATACGGAGAAGTGTTGGCACCTAAAAAATGCCATCCAGGAGCTCATCGACACAAACCAAATTGTAGTCTAAACCCCGGAGGCACCCAACATCAATCAGAACCCATTGCCAACCCATGATGAAACAAACATGATCGAGATAGTACATAAGGGGGAACCCAAGAAGCCTTCACAATCCGTCATGATGATTCAGTCTAGTGAGGTCAAGCCAGTCAGAAAACCAACGGTTGAAGGATCGGTGAGCAAATTGAACATGACAAACGGTGGGCCGTCTGTGGTAATTGAGAAAAGATCCCCAAGTAATGTTATAGCAAAGAAAGATAAGTCAAAGGTGGTCGTTCCAGGGCTGGCGAGTAAGCCTATCATAATTGTGGAGGGTGGTCGTATGGACCCTATCATCATCAAGCCTGTAACCCAGTTGTCGGTAGTCAACACCAAGGCTATCCCATGGAACTACGAACGGGTGACAGTGACCTATAAGGGAAAGGTGAAAGAAGAAGTTAATGAGGCACAGGGATTAACTCGTTCAGGGAGATGCTTCGCCCCGGAAGAGTTAAGGAAATCTAAAACATCCAGAGATAACCCAGCCCTAGTAAAGAAACCAGTCAGTGAAGAAGAAGCGGAGGAGTTTTTGAGAAAAATGAAGGTACAAGATTACTCCATCGTAGAGCAGTTGATAAAGACGCCCGCTCAGATTTCCCTGCTATCATTGTTGATCCATTCAGACGAGCATCGTCGGGCCTTGATGAAAATTTTGAACGAGGCTCATGTCCCCGACAAAATCTCAATGAACCATCTGGAAAAGATCACCAACAAAATATTTGAAGTAAACAGGATTACCTTCTCTGATGACGAGTTGCCCGTGGAAGGTACTGGACATAACAAAGCTCTCTATCTTACGGTGAAATGTGAAGATTTTGTGGTCACCAGGGTATTAGTTGACAACGGATCCAGTGCAAACATTTGCCCTCTCTCTACTCTGAACAAGTTAAAAGTGGGGGATGAGAGGATTCATAAGAACAACATATGCGTCCGAGGTTTTGATGGTGGAGGAAAAGAATCGGTTGGTGATATAATGCTTGAGTTGACAATAGGACCGGTGGAGTTCACCGTGGAATTCCAGGTATTGGACGTGGCCGTCTCTTACAATTTATTGTTAGGTCGGCCATGGATACACGCCGCCAAAGCAGTCCCGTCCTCTTTGCACCAAATGGTCAAGTTCGAGTGGGACAGACAGGAGATCGTCGTGCATGGTGAGGAGAATTTGTGCGCTCATAGTGAGGCCTATGTCCCGTTTATTGAGGCCGAAGATGACAAGGGGCCTTGGGTATATCAAGTTTCTGAAACAGTGCCGGTCGAGAAGATTCCGGAAGGGAAGTGTGTTCCAACACCGAGGATAGCTTCTGCATCCGTCATGGTGGCCTCTGAAATGTTGAAAAATGGCTTTGTGCCAGGCAAAGGTTTGGGTGCATCCTTGCAGGGTATCATACAGCCAGTGTCCCTCCCTGAGAATTTGGGTACGTCTGGTCTTGGATTCAAACCCACAGCGGCAGAGGTGAAAAGGGCTAAAAGGGTGAAACAGAAGGCGTGGGCACTTTCGAAGCCTATCCCGCGTCTCTCCAGGTCTTTTGTTAAGCCCGGTGCCAGGAAACGCACAGTGTCAACAGTTCCAAATCCTATGATTGACATTGATGAGGAATTAATTGAAAGGTTCCAGAGGTTGTTTGAGGATGTGAACATGGTAGAAGTCGGAGGACAGTCCAGCAAAGCAGACGTGCAGTTCGTCGGGCCGAATGTAAAGCTTAACAATCGGAAGGCAACTCCTCTCCCTACTCGGAAGGAGTCTTGGTAGTTTGTTTTTGGTTTCCTTTTTATCTGGGTTATTCCAGGGTTGTGACCCAGATTTTTATTTTTCGTTTGCTGATGTACAAACCCTGTTATCCTTTATTTTCAATGAAATGCAATTTTCCTTTTTCCATCTGTCCTGATAGTTCTTATTTTTGTTTTCTTTTCTTTTTGTACAGTTCTTTTTATGCTGGTTTCAATGACATGACATGCATGAGGAATCTTCAGCCCAGTCTTAAAAGTCAATCCAATTCTGAAATAATAATCCAAGAAATAGAGTATGATGATGAAACAGAATATGATGAGGATGAGGCATTTGAGGAAATTAGTAAGGAATTAAATCATTTTGAAGAAAAACACAGGCCTAATCTGAATGAAACAGAAGCAATCAATTTAGGAGATCCAGATAATGTCAGAGAAACCAAGATAAGTGTCCATCTTGAGCCACAAATCAGGGAAGAATTAATCAAAGCATTGTTTGAACATAAGGATATTTTTGCATGATCGTATGATGACATGCCAGGTTTGAGTACCAATTTGGTGGTCCACAAGCTGCCAATTGATCCAGCATTCCCTCCGATCAAGCAGAAGCTGAGTTCAAAACTGACATGAGTGTGAAGATTAAGGAAGAAATCACGAAGCAGTTAGACGCCAAGGTCATTCGAGTTACGCGATATCCTACTTGGCTAGCTAATGTTGTGCCAGTGCCGAAGAAAGACGGAAAGACTAGGGTGTGAATTGATTACCGTGATCTCAACAAAGCCAGTCCCAAGGATAATTTTCCATTTCCGAATATCCACATTCTGATTGACAACTGTGCCAAGCATAAGATCGGGTCTTTTGTGGATTGCTATGCGGGATATCACCAGATTTTGATGGATGAGGAGGATGCAGAGAAGACAACATTCATAACTCCACGGGGAACCTATTGCTACCGGGTAATGGCCATTTGGTTTGAAAAACGCTGGGGCAACTTACATGAGGGCAATGACTACTGTGTGCCATGACATGATACACAAGGAGATCGAGGTTTACGTGGATGATGTGATCATAAAGTCCAAGCAATAGGCCGACCATGTCGGAGATTTGAGAAAGTTCTTCCAAAGGCTTCGCAGGTACAATCTTAAGCTTAACCCCGCCAAGTGCGCATTTGGTGTCCCCTCCGGAAAGCTGTTGGGATTCATAGTCAGTAGACGAGGCATTGAGTTGGACCCGTCAAAGATCAAAGCTATTCAAGAGTTGCCACCTCCAAGGAACAAGACTGAGGTGATGAGTTTGCTCGGGCGCTTAAACTGCATCAGCAGGTTTATTGCTCAACTCACGACAACTTATGAACCCATATTTAAGTTGCTGAAGAAGGATGCTGCGGTCAAATGGACTGATGAGTGCCAGGAGGCATTCGACAAAATCAAAGTGTATCTGTCAAGTCCACCTGTGTTGGTCCCGTCGGAACCCGGGAGGCCTTTAATTCTTTATGACAGTCTTGGACAAATCGTTTGGATGTGTGTTAGGTCAACATGACATCACAGGCAGGAAGAAGCAAGCCATCTATTATCTCAGCAAGAAGTTCACATCCTATGAGGTTAAGTACACCCCCCTTGAGAGGACATGTTGCGTCCTAACTTGGGTGGCACAAAAGTTGAAACATTATTTGTCGTCCTACACTACTTACCTCATCTCTCGCCTGGATCCTTTAAAGTATATATTTCAGAAGCCTATGCCCATAGGAAGACTCGCGAAGTGGTAGATTTTGCTCACAGAGTTTGATATGGTCTATGTGACTCGGGCCGCGATGAAAGCCCAAGCATTGGTTGATCATTTGGCCGAAAACCCGGTCGACGAAGAGTATGAACCATTGCGAACTTATTTTCCGGATGAAGAGGTGATGCATATTGACGAGGTGGAGCAGGTTGAAAGACCAGGTTGGAAACTTTTCTTTGATGGAGCCGCTAACATGAAGGGTGTCGGAATAGGGGCAGTACTCATATCAGAAACAGGGCATCACTACCCTGTTACAACTCAGCTTCATTTTTATTGTACCAACAACATGGGTGAGTACGAGGCATGCATTTTGGGATTAAGGTTAGCCGTAGACATGGGTGTCCAGGAAGTTTTGGTCTTGGGAGACTCAGACCTCCTGGTGCACCAGATTCAAGGAGAATGGGAGACACGAGATTTAAAGCTCATACCGTATCGACAATGTCTGCATGATCTTTGTCAGCGGTTTTGATCAATAGAGTTCAGGCATATCCCAAGGATCCACAATGAGGTTGCCGATGCTTTGGCTACCTTGGCGTCAATGTTGCACCACCCGGACAAAGCTTACGTCGACCCTTTGCATATTCAAGTTCGGGACCAACATGCTTAGTGCAATAAGATTGAAGAGGAGCTCGACGGTGAACCATGGTTCCATGACATTCGGGAGTACATCAGGATGGGGGTATATCCGGTGCAAGCCACATGTGATAAAAAAAGAACAATTCGACGTTTGGCTAGTGGATTTTTCTTGAGCGGGGGGGTCTTGTACAAAAGAACTCCAGATCTTAGGCTATTGAGGTTCATCGATGCTAAGCAAGCCATGACCAACATGACCGAGGTACATTCCGGAGTCTGCGGGCCGCATATGAGTGGGTATGTGCTGGCAAAGAAGATCCTTCGAGCCGGGTATTACTGGATCACTATGGAAAAAGATTGTATCAGATTCGTGCGCAAGTGTCATCAATGCCAGGTGCATGGAGATTTGATTCACTCTCCACCATATGAGTTGCACACAATGTCTGCACCGTGGCCCTTTGTTGCTTGGGGCATGGATGTCATTGGACCAATTGCGCCCGCGGCATCAAATAGGCACAGGTTCATTCTGGTGGCCATTGACTATTTTACTAAGTGGGTCGAAGCCAAAACTTTCAAATCTGTGACCAAGAAGGCAGTGGTCGACTTTGTTCATTCAAATATCATTTGTCGATTTGGAATCCCCAAAGTAATCATCACAGACAATGGTGCTAATCTTAACAGTCATTTGATGAAAGAAGTGTTCCAACAGTTCAAGATTACACATCGGAACTCTACTCCGTATCGCCCCAAGGCAAATGGAGTTGTTGAGGCAGCCAACAAGAACATAAAGAAAATACTTCGGAAAATGGTGCATGGTTCCAGGAAATGGCATGAGAAGCTTCCTTTTGCTTTGTTAGGTTATCGCACTTCAGTAGGTGCGACTCCTTATTCATTGGTATATGGTATTGAAGCAGTGATACCCGCGGAAGTTGAAATTCCATCTCTTCGGATTGTTGCTGAAGCCGAAATTGATGATGATGAATGGGTCAAAGCCCATTTGGAGCAATTGAGTCTGATTGACGAAAAAAGACTGGCAGCAGTGTGTCATGGCCAGTTGTATCAAAGGAGAATGGCAAGAGCATACAACAAAAAGGTGCGTCCCCGGAAATTTGAGGTAGGTCAACAAGTATTGAAACGCCTCTTTCCACATCATGTTGAAGCAAAAGGTAAGTTCGCCCCAAATTGGCAAGGGTCGTTCATCGTGACGAGAGTGTTGTCCAATGGTGCTTTGTATTTAACAGATATAGAAGGCAAATGTGTAGATATGGCTATCAATTCTGATGCAATCAAAAGATATTATGTGTGATTTCTTTGGTTTAAATTGTGTTTATTTGTACTTGGCATGTTTTGAAGATTGGAATGACGAAGGCATTTTATTCTGCTATCTAAACACTTTACCTTTGTTACCCCTTTGAGCCTTATATGTTTTCTTTCATACCCCTCTTTCGGAATCAGCAGCAAAGTTCAGAAACACGGACGCAAAAGGTAAATAAAGAAGGAAAAGAAAAAAAAAGAGAAAAATAGAAAGAATGAAAAAGAGTGAAAAAAGGAAAAAAGAAAGAAAGAAAAGAGAAAGAATGAAAAAAGTGGGGAAAAAAAGGGGGAAAGAAAGAATGAAAAAGAAAAAAAAGAAAAAAAGAAGAGAAAAAGAGAAAAGTAACGACAACAAAGCAAATCCTATGACATGAACTACGTTCGACCTGATTCCTTTTAAGGATATGTAGGCAGCCTCACGGTTTGGTCCCATCCAAATAAAAATTCAAAAGCCCCCAGGCAAAGAAACTAGGGCAGAAGTTGTGGCTATATGAAAGATCTGATTCCAAAAGTTGTAATTGTAAACCTACTCAATTCATTTTGAGCCTTTATCCTTTCTTTCTAACCCCATCCAAAAGCCTGCATTACGGTCCAAAGAAAGACCTTCCGACCAATATTTGAGAGTGCCAAGTCAAGCGAGACAGAGGTATGATTCATACCAGGAGCAACACTCCTTGCCGTACAAAGGAAGACAAATAAATGAGAGAGTCTTATTGGTGAAAACCCTCAGGGGCACCGTAAGGCGATGGTAAGCTGAGAGAAATTAAAATGAGAGAGTCTTATCGGTGAAAACCTTCACGGGCACCGTAGGGCGACAGTGAGTTGAGAGATGAACAAATGAGAGAGGTCTGTTGGTGAAAACCCTTCAGGGCACCGCAAACCGAGCAAGGTCAGCGACTTGGCAAAGAGATTGGGTTATGGAGGTCCCGGGCATGCGATATGACAACCGAAAGTTGATTGGTTGAACAAGCTGGGCTGATTAATCCGAAATGCATGTCATGATCATTGGTGCCAGTTGCCTCACCCAGATAAGTCTCTTTTCCTTTTTCTCCCACATATAGTCATCATGTTTCGGATTTTCTTCTTTATTCCTAATTCTCCAAATCATTGCATTTCATTTCTTTTGGGATTATTTTCTTTAAGGCTTTACCAATGTCAGCAGTGTTTAAGCAAGTAAAAGAAGGATTCCAAAACTTACTACCAGCTTCCGAAATTGCATGAAGCAAAGTGCGGCCAAAGCATACCAGAAATAGCACAATGCAAAAATGGAAATAAGGTGTTAGTAAAAGTTCAAGTGGTCGAGTGGTTTGTGAATGTTGTGGAAGATGCGGGGGTTCAAATGGGAAGGACAGAAATGTAAGACAACGGTTTGAGCAAAGGTCATTCGGGTCTTTCAAGGTCATATTGTTGAAATTCAGCCAGAAGGTCAAAGCAGCCATTTAGAACAAAGCGCGACAGTGGGAAGGCCATCCTCAACAAGAATGCCACAAACTAGCCACCACATTTTTCAAACTGATAAAGTTTTCTTTGATTGAAACAGGGGCCAGAACATTTTTCTGATTTGCAGGGACCCTCCATGAGGAAAGCATGATTCAGGGGAAAGGAATTTTGTTCTTTCTACAGAGATCCTCCAGGAAGAGAGCCTGGCTTAGGTAAGTACATTCTAAGTTCTCAGGACCCTCCTGGATAACGTGGATTTGATTTCAAACTTTCAAGGATTAATTCTAAGCTCTCAGGACCCTCCTGGATAATGGGATCTAGTTTTCAAGCTCTCAGGACCCTCCTGGATAATGGGATTTAGTTTTGAAGTTCTCAGGACCCGCCTGGATAATGAGATTTAATCTGAAGTTCTCAGGACCCTCCTGTACAATGGGACTTAGTTAAAATTCAAAACATCCATGTGTAACAAGATCTAGCATAAGCTCTACTTGGAGGAAATATAGTTGGCTTTAAAGTTTTCATTCTTAAGATGAGATTCAATTTGAAATTTTCAGGACCCTCCTGGATAATGGGATTTAGTTTAAATTCTTAGATATTTTGGGTAACATGATTCGATTAACATTCACAGATGTGCCCAGATACCAAACTGGGGCAGAAAGTTTCTTTTTTTGTCTGTTTGTTGTAATCAGGCACCCACCTGGAGAACAAGGGAATACAATTCGAGTTGTGAAAATCATGCACCCACCTGGAGAACAAGGGGATACAGTTTCAAGTTTTTGACAATCAGGCGCCCACCTGGAGAACAAGGGAATACAATACAAGTTTTGGCAATCAGGCACCCACCTGGAGAACAAGGGAATACAATCCAAGTTTTGGCAATCAGGCGCCCACCTGGAAAACAAGGGAATAAAGTTTCAAGTTTTTGGCAATCAGGCGCCCACCTGGAGAACAAGGGAATAGATTTCGAGTTTTGGCAATCAGGCGCCCACCTGGAGAACAAGGGAATACAATTTCAAGTTCTGGCAATCAGGCACCCACCTGGAGAACAAGGGAGTACAGTTTCAGGTTGTGGAAATCAGGCACCCACTTGGAGAACAAGGGAGTACAGTTTCAAGTTTTGGAAAGCAGGCGCCCACCTAGAGAACAAGGGAATACAGTTCGAGTTGTGGAAATCAGGCGACCACCTGGAGAACGAGGGAATACAGTTCAAGTTTTTTGCAATCAGGCTCCCACATGAAGAACAAGGGAAGGTAGTACAAGTCTCGGTGATCAGGCACCCACCTGGAGAACAGGGGAACCCATTTCAGAATTCAATTCGTGTTAGCAACAACAGAAGCTCGCCCAAGAATGCGAGTCGACAATATGAAATGATCAACAGAGGTAGTCTCAATCTGGAATAAAAGAAGAAAAACAAAAAGAAGTATCCAAGTGCAAAAGCGGAGACAAGATATGGATTGTTCAAGACATGTCTAAGTCACAAGCTTTGCATGTCCCGTCATGCTTCGTCGAAGTCGTAGGAGAATAAATCAGCACCTGCAACTAGCAAGCACCAAGGTTCAAATTTAAAGTCTGCATGAAGACCATTCAAGACTCAAGATCAAGCTTCAGAAGACTTATAGATAGGAATCTTGTAACTCATAGTTGACAGGTTTAGTTAGTCTTTTTCATTTTTGATTTTGATGTAATAACAGAACCTGGGAACGGAACCCCGACGGAACGACACCTCACTCGACACTCCATCTCGGTATCCTCCTCCATCACTCTTCCTACTTCTGAACTACACGTGGCCTGATTCCTTTATAGCCAAGGATATGTAGGCAGCTCAGATACCAGGGCTCGGTCACATTCTCCTTTCTATTAGTTTTAGGTCTCTCTGAATAAGTGTCGGGTCAAAAATAACTTGTCTCGTCATTCTTTGTCTGAAAACTCTTCATGTTTCCAGTCAAAGAGGGGCAGCTGTAGACGCGTGATTTTTGACCCTCTCAAATATTTTATACATTTTAGCGTTTAATATGTTGTCTAGGCCTAATATCTCTTTTCCTTTATCTTAAGAAAAATAATGGAAATTACAAAAATATTTTCACTCTTAATATTTAGTTTTACCTTAGTAGTATATTTAATTAATTAAGAGTAAGTTTTATTTTATAAACACATTTTTTTTAGTCTTCCTAGCCCAAAACTAAAATCCAACAAGACTTTGACCCAACCCAATTCCCAAGCCCATTCCCCCATACCCACTACACTAAAAACCCTAAGCTTTCTCTTCTTTTCCTAACTTCAAGAGACCATCTAGACTCTAGAGAAAAAAAGGGACAATAACCCTTTCCCTCGCCGGAAAAATGAGCCACCAGCTCGCTGGAGAACACAAGAACAAAAATCAGCCGCCAGTCATCCCCCTCCCAACAGCCGCCGGACCCCTCTCACACACCCCTCTCGTTGCTGCCTCGCTCCCTTTTCTCAACGGCCAGCCGTCAGAGTTTTCCTCCGGTCAGGTCCCCGTTCATGTTCATACGCCGTTGCTGTCTCAGATTTGGTTTCGAAGCTGTCAAACAATTGAATTTCATATTTGTTTGAGGTTTATTCTTGTTCTCTATTGTTTTTTTGCTTAAGATCATTTTGGTTCTAATAGCTTCGTTAATCAGTCCATTGTGGTTGATCTTCTGAGTTATTGTTTTATTCCTCTATTTTGGAGTATGTCCTATTAGTATTTGGTTTGATCATTTTTATTTTGCTGATTGTTGAATATGATTAATCTCTTAAAAATGAGTTAAATTACTAAATGAGCTCACATTTCTTTATCTGGAATTGGACATGGGATATTCGAATAGTTGAATTGCTTCTGTTTGTTCTACAACTTGAAAGGAAGGCAGAAACTTTGAGAAAGAGGTGATTTTTCGGGGAAAAAAACGATCTTAAGTTCTTGGCCAAAAGAATTCTGTAATAATCAGTTAGTCTATAGACAGCGAATTGACTTAGTAGTTGGAGTAGTGGGAAATATTGTTCTTAATATATCATTGTGATTATGTACACGTACGCGTGACATGATTTAAGCGTCGATTTTCACAATAAAGTCAAAGTACACATTCGCGTGACTTTGGCCAAATAATTTTAATATCAAGGGCTATTAATTGTGTACATGTACGCGTGACATGATTTTTAACGCATTAATTAAAATGAGTACACCTACGCGTGACTCATCTCAGGATAATTTCTTAAAAGCGGTAAAAGGTAAAATACACATAGGTCCTAAAAATGAGTAATTAGATAATTTAAGCCAAGTATGAATCACTAAGCGACCGTACTAGAACCACGGAATTCGGGAGTGCCTAACACCTTCTCCCAGGTTAACAGAATTCCGTACCCAGATTTCTGGTTCGCAGACAATATAAACAGAGTCAAAACTTCCTCGATTTGGGATTAAAAAATAAACCGGTGACTTGGGACACCATAAATTATCCCAAGTGGAGACTCTGATTAAATAAATAATCCCATTTCGATTATTGTCACTTTAATTGGAAAAGCTCCCTTATGACCCTCACCGGGAGTGAAAAAGGAGGTGTGACATGTGGTCCAATGAGAACTCTGAGCAGAGGTGGTAAGAAATATGTGATGGTGCTAGTTGATGATTATTCAAGGTTCACTTGGACCTTATTCCTAACATCTAAGGATGAAGCATTTGATATGTTCACCTCATTTGTTAAGAAAACTCAAAATCAGTTAGGACATCAACTAGCATCAATAAGATCTGACCATGGCAGTGAATTTGAGAATGCAAAGTTTGCTGAGTTCTGTGATGAACATGGTATCAATCACAACTTTTCTGCCCCTAGAACCCCACAGCAAAATGGGGTTGTGGAAAGAAAGAATAGAACTCTTGAAGACATGGCAAGAACCATGCTTCTTTCTAACAAACTACCACACAGCTTCTGGGCAGAAGCAATAAACACAATCAATAGATGTATGACCAGGCCACTGGTAGAGAAGACCCCTTATGAATTACTTAAAGGGAGAACGCCCAACATATCCCATCTTAGGGATTTCGGATGCAAATGCTTTGTGCACAATAATGGCAAAGATTCCCTAGATAAATTTGATCCCAGAAATGATGAGGGAGTATTCTTGGGATATTCATCACATAGAAAAGCCTATAAAGTGTACAATAAAAGAACATGTGTGTGGAAGAGAGTGTGCATGTTGTCTTTGATGAAACTAACACTCTTTCTGAGAGACAGGAACCAGAAGATGAGGAGCTTGGACTGGTGAGAAGCAGTGAACACATTGAAGGAGTCATGGAAGATGGAACAGGTGATGGACCAGGTCCAACTAACCCAAGCAACATGACAAGGGGAACTCATCATGTGAACCTTGGCCCTGATCTTGTTCCAAAACACCAAGACACCATAGAATCATCCAGAAGTGAACATTTGGTGCTCAAACCACACAAATATCAAAGTTCTCACCCTCTTGAGAACATTATAACAGATTTGTCATCCGGAATCAAAACAAGAGCCTCCTTGAAAAATCTGTGTGCGTTTGATGCCTTCCTATCCTTAATCGAACCAAAGAACATTGGTGAATAC
The DNA here is from genome assembly GCA_005239495.1 of Nicotiana undulata. Lineage (NCBI taxonomy): Eukaryota > Viridiplantae > Streptophyta > Magnoliopsida > Solanales > Solanaceae > Nicotiana > Nicotiana undulata. The sequence continues at coordinate 17,715 of ML277975.1, forward strand.
CTACAAGATGCTGATTGGGTAAATGCCATACAAGAGGAGCTGAATCAGTTTGAAAGAAGTCAAGTATGGCACTTGGTACCCAAGCCACTAGACAGATCAGTGATTGGGTCTTCAGGAACAAGCTCGACGAGGATGGAACTATTACAAGAAACAAGGCCAGACTGGTTGTTCAAGGGTATAGCCAAGAAGAAAGAATCGACTATGATGAGACCTTTGACCCTGTGGAAAGACTGGAGGCAATCAGACTTCTTATAGCATTTGCTGCACATATGGAATTCACTCTCCATCATATGGATGTTAAGAATGCCTTTCTCAATGGCTATTTGAAGGAAGATGTATTTGTCAAACAGCCTCCAGGTTTTGAAAGCAAGGAGTCACCTGACCATGTATACAAACTTGACAAGGCTCTCTATGGTCTCAAACAAGCACCTAGAGCATGGTATGAGCGTCTATCAAAATTCCTGCTAGAACATGGGTACAAGCGAGGCAGAATTGACAGTACCTTGTTCTTAAAGGAAAAGGGTAAAGAACTCCTGGTTGTGCAAATATATGTGGATGATATTATATTTGGGGCAACTTCTGAAAAACTGAGTAAGGAATTTGCTACACTTATGGGGAGCGAGTTTGAGATGAGTATGATGGGTGAACTAAATTCTTCTTAGGCTTGCAAATCAAGAAAAACCTCAATGGAACAATGATTCATCAACAAAAGTTTGTGAAAGAACTGCTGAAGAAGTTTAAAATGGAGGACTCAAAGGAAATTGACACCCTCATAGCCAATGCTACAAAATTGGATGTGGATGAACCTGGTTCATCTGTTGATCAGAAGCTATACAGAGGGATGATTGGGTCTCTATTATATCTCGCTGCCAGTAGACCTGATATTGTGTTCAGTGTAGGACTGTGTGCTAGGTTTCAGGCAAATCCAAAGGAGTCCCACCTAACCACAGTGAAGAGAATTTTGAGATATCTGAAAGGCACCACTGATTCGTGCCTTTGGTATCCTAAAGGTAGTAATTTCGACCTTATAGGATATGCTGATTATGAAGGTTTCCTGATTGATAGGAAAAGTACCTCAGGCATGGCTCACTTTTTGGGATCCTGCCTTGTGTCTCTGGCCACCAAGAAACAAAATTCAGTATCTCTGTCTACTGCTGAGGCTGAATATGTGGTTGCAGCCTCATGCTGTGCTCAATTGATGTGGATTAAGCAACAACTCATGGACTTTGGTATAGATGTGGGATGCATTCCTATTTTCTGTGATAATACTAGTGCAATTAGTATGACCAAGAACCCGGTTCATCATAAGAGAACTAAGCACATAGATGTTAGACACCACTTCCTTAGGGACAACTATGAAAAGGGAATGCTCTCAATTGAATTTTGTGCTAGTGACAAGCAAGTTGCAGATATCTTCACTAAAGCACTGAGTAGGGAGCTTTTTTAGAGAAGCATGCTTGAATTAGGGATGATTAAGATCACCTAATTGGAAAAATGAAAAAAAATGAAAAAGAAAATTGGCTAGAAATTTTAACTTAGGTACTTAACCAGACTAATCATTGCTCAGTATCATGTCTTTATTGCCATACTCTCTTGCCATGTATTAATATGATTCCCTTGGTGCTAATGATGTTTCTCTATCTTAGTAAATTGAGGCAAATTAAAGATTTTAACAAGATGAACCTGGTTCATCCATGCTGGTTCATCTGGCTGACAAGGTACGTAATCATCTCCATACACTTATTAAATTAATTACAGTAATACATGAGCAGGACTCTATCTACATTTGGTTCAATTCAAATTCCTAGTACTTATCTAAATTGAACCAGTTTCAAGAAGTCTCATCTCTACTTAATTAGCCTAGTTTTTAGGAGGTTTATAACTGTCTAATCAATGTCAGGCCTGCATCGATTAGACTACCACTTGAGTAAATACTCTGCCCATTGTAAAATTCTCAATCACATCTTATAAAAGGGTCATCATTGCTCCCCTCTTCATAACTAAACCGTCGAACCAAGTTTATCTCACTTCTCTCAAACCAAAACTGATCAACCTTTCGTCTTTTCTAAAATGTTCAAAACAATGTCGTCACCACCTCCTGTTTCTACATCTTCTTCATCACCAATTCGTGATTACGATGGAGGACTTTATGAGTCTGATTCTAATTCTCCATCCGTGTATAGCTTTCAATCTCCAAAAATATCATTAACCCCTGAAAACCCTCCAGTTCTTGAACCCACACCTAACCCTACCCCAGCCTCCAAGGCTCGTCGTGTGAAAGTTCTTGCCAAAAAATCTGTTGACTCTAGCTCTCGTGCAAGATTCTTGGAGGAAATTCTACAGGCTGAACAGGAGAATGAATCTGAATCATCAAATGAATCTTTCAAATCAGTCAATGAGGATGAAGCACCTGGTTCATCCAGTTCTGAGCAAGGAAATCTTGAGGTTGGTTCTGAACCTGCTACTACTGAGAACAGGTTTGTGTTGGTGGGTCCGTTGTTAATGTTGAAGTGCCGGATAGGCGTATAAAATTAGGAAAATAAAAGATTCTTGAGAGTGAGGGATACGGAGGTTTTGTAAGGGGATCTGGGGAGGACGGCACCCCCTTGGCTATTTGTGGTCCCGTTCCTAAGCATGTTGGGGAAATGTTGCTGAGGAAGCAGCAGCGGGGTTGGAGAGCTTGAGACAGGGTATATATTAACATGTTTCATCTATAGAGGAAACACTAGCTGAGATGCTTCAGAGGTTGGGAGACTCATACAATCCCAAAAAGAGAAGATCTCTCAAGTCCAGAAAAGCTAAAACACATGTTTCTTCCAAGAAACGAAAAGCTCAAGTGTCTGCTGATGCTCCTGCCCCTAAAGTGCATGCTACTAGGAGTGTTGTACAACGACAAGAAGAAGAATTAGAAAAGGCTTTGAGAGAGAGCAGGAAAAAGAAAGATGCAAAGGGAAAAGCCAAAGTAGGAGAGCCTGTTGAGGCTGTTGATGTGGATGATGAATCGTTGGACCTTGTCCAACATGAGGAGCAACCTGCTCTTGTTGTGGTTAAGACACCCAAACCCAAAAAGGCTAAGGCTTCTTCAAAGAAGTCAGTTGTTGTGTCTGCCACAACCTCAAGCACTGCTAAGAGGTCCAGGTCTAGGGTCAAGAAAGTACAAGTGATAGATGAAGATAAAGAATGGAGTGGAGAGGATGAGAAGGAAGTTGATGATGAGGCTGATAGAATAACAATGTTCAGCAAGAGGACAATTTTGAACGGAAAGTTTTTGAAAGATCTCGAGGAATATGGGATGCGATACCTGCTGAACACACTGGATGTGCAGGGGTGGAAGGATATGGTCCTTCGCATGGAAGGAAGGATGGCAAGGAACAAACTGGTGGAGTTCATGGGTAATGCAGTAGTGAAGGATGGCAGGGTTACTCCACAGTCAAGGGCATTCAGATCACTTTTGATGCAAAGGAACTAGGTGAGAGAATGAGGAGGAAGCTGAGCCCAGGTCGGTGTTCAAGAGTGAAATGAGGCACCAGCATAAGCTATTCTTTGAATTTGTCATCAAGTTCCTGCTGCCCAGACAAGAAAGAAGGCACATCGCCAATTACATGGACCTCACCTTGATGGAGTGTTTGTATAGGGGAAAGCAGATCAATTGGCCAGCTTTCATCATTCAACTCTTGGACAGAGTTGTAAATGGAACCAAAGTACATGTTATTCCTTATGGCTTTATTTTGACAACTGTACTTGCTCACTTTGAGGTTCCTGTGAGGAAAGCTGAGATGGCTAATGCTAAGGATTATTTTTGGGAGGAACACTTTGCTGACTTGTGATTATATTGTCAATGTTCCGGAAGATGAACTTGGTTCATCTAGGAAATAACCAGTCAATAGCAAAGTAAGGTCATTGGTGCAGGAAGGAGAGATGAAGGATGAGGAGATCCTTAGATTGAAATCTCGCCTTCATGAGGTGGAAGCTGAGCGGGATGCTCTAAGAGTTGAACTAGCAAAGGAGAAGGAGAAAGAACACCAAATGTTGTCTCTCCTTCAAGCTAAGAATCCAACCTCATCTGCACCTACCCAATCTTAGGATGTCCAGAGCCACCAAAAACCCATCTATGACCCAGTCCGGGATTTATTATGTTTTTTTTACTCTGTTTTGCTCATGGTTATGGTTGTTTTTTGTTTTTGACTGTATGGTGTTTGATTTCCGATCCTATCAATGAATTTTGTTGTTTTGTTATTGACTTGTCTCGATTTCTTATTTAGCTTACATTTATTGGTTTCTTGTGATGATTAATCATGTTTTGCACCTGCAGTTGCCTCAAATGGCCATGAGTAATTGTTAATAACTCTGGTAAGTTTATCATTTTGTAACTTTTCGATGACGCCAAAAGGGGGAAGAAATGTGCTTTTTAAATTTCAAACTGTTGTGATATTTATAACCTAATGAACTTGGTCTCTCTATGATAAATACTTAAAACCATACAAAGTGTTTGAAGATTGTACAGGGTTAAGCACATGGTTTGTCATCATCAAAAAGGGGGAATTTGTTGACCCAAGTCACTGCATGATTTTGAAGATTGACAAATGTTTACCAAGTTGAACCAGGTCCATCAGGTTATCATAGTGAAACAGACTCATTGGCACGTGAAGAGTCCAGGTGTAGGAGATAACATGTTATGTGAATTATCTGGGAACTAAGAGGTTGTCTCCTAAAGCGAAAAAGTTGCAAATTGATAAGAGGTTAGAGTTCGAATTCAGCATGGATAGTAACAAAGGAACAAAGTTGAGTTTAATAAAAACTCTTCCACCAAGGAACAGTTGCACAGAATTAAACAAGAACATCTCAACTTCTGGCGCTATATAATGTTGAAGTATTCCTACTGAAGAATGATCGCGCAAAGGCAGAAGTAAAACAAGAATTGAAAGCAAAATTCCCAGAGATATTTTGCAAGCAGAATCCTTCTGCGACACAAAGGCTACTGACCAGCTAGAAGAACCAGTTTCATCTGTTTGTTTATTGAGTCTAGTTGGTTGTAGTAGGTGATTTAATATTGTATATTTTCAGATTTCTTAGAAAATATTGTAATAGGTACACACTATTCAAGTTAGAGTTAGCTTGAAGCTTGTCGCAATTAGCTAGAGGCTAGGTTGCTACAAAGGGATTAGAGTTAGTCCTAGGTTTTTAAAAGAGTTTATTTTGTAAATGCTGTTTGGCTCAGAGTTTTAGTGAAGAGTTTATGAAAATCCTACTGAGGAATAGTTCGTGGTTTTTTCACCTTTTGAGCCAGGTGTTTTCCACGTAAAAATCTCTGTGTTTTTACTTTACTGCATTTATTATTCCGCACCAGTAGAAGTTGGAACACCAAGAAGAACCAGGTTCTTCTAGTAAGACAGCACTCGAAAAATTGGACACCACACAAATCATCCCCCCTCTTGTGTGGTATTGAAGTATAAAACATCAATTGGTATCAGAGCAGGTTATCCTTGAAAAGGCTAACACCTTGGAAAAGATCAAAATGAGTGCACCACCTGGAAACTGGGAGGGTCAATCAACTGCAAGGCCACCACTCTTCAATGGCCAGTATTACTCCTGGTGGAAGAACAGGATGAAGGACCACCTGATTGGAGAAGACTATGAACTCTGGGACATAGTCACTGATGGTCCTCTAGCTACCATGAAGAAGACTGCTGAAGGTGTAGATGTACCAAAGACTAGAGCTGACTGTACTGCTGAGGATCTGAAGAAATGGGAGAAGAATGCAAAATAAAAAGGGGCTAGTGTGTGGGCTAGGTCCAGATGAGTATAGCAGAATCCAAAGCTGCACCACTGCCAAAGAGATCTGGGATACCTTGCAAGTAGCCCATGAAGGAATACCTCAGGTAAAAAGATCATGAGGTACTCTACTATACTCTCAGTATGAAAACTTTACTATGAAGGAAGGTGAGACAATCCAAGATATGTACACAAGGTTCACAACCTTGACAAATAAACTTAAGTCTCTTGGAAGAGTAATTCTTGAAGAAGATAGGGTAGAAAAAATCCTGGCAAGGGTTTTGCCAATTTCCTGGGAAAGCAAGATCACTGCTATCCAGGAATCCAAAAATATGGCAACTCTCAGATTGGACGAGCTAATTGGAAACCTTACTGCCTACAAACTAAGAAGGCAGACAATGAAGATGGATGGTCCAAAGAAGGAGAGGAGTCTAGCACTGAGGATCACTGAGGGATCAGATCTTGAGGAAGATGAGATGGCCATGATTACCAAAGAATTCAGAAACTTTCTCACGAGGAAGAAAGGCATCTCTAGAGGAGGAAATTACAATAAAGCTAAAGCCCCAGAAAGGCTAACCAACGAGGGATGCTACAAGTGTGGAAAAACTGACCACCTTATCAAGAATTGTCCTCAATGGGAATTGGAATGGAAAATTGAGAGATATGAAAGAAGGAACAGTAAGAAAGAACTGATCCAACCCAAGAAAACCACAACAAAAGCTATGGTTGCTGCTTGGGGGGGGGAAAGTTCATATGAAGAATCAGAAGATGGTGAGACTGAAGATCAGGCGCTCATGGCAATTGGATAATTAGATGAGGAATCACATGAAGAACCATAGGTAAGTATCTCCCATCTTAAAAACAAAATAAAGTTCCTATCTAAAGAAAAACTCTCTGAGTTGCTACTTGATTTCATGGATGATTATGAAGAAACAACCAAAGAGAAGGATCATCTTTCTAAAGAATGTGCAATTCTAAAAGCAAAATGCATGAACCTGGAAGTTAGAGTAAGTGAATCTGAAAAGAAAAACATTGTCCTGATGAACCAGGTTCATCCACTTGAAACTGAGATTCTAGAGCTAAAATCTGAAAACTTAAAACTGAAGCTAGGATCCAGCAAAAAGGTTGTTGATCATTCTCATATCATGTTAGAAGAAAATATGGGAAAACTAAAAGATAAGATGTATGCCAAGGATGAACAGATAAGAACTCTTAAAGAAGAACTTGGCAAAGTCAAACATGAACTAGATCGAACTTGTAAATGGAATAAATTATCTGATGCCTTGACATGGCTTCAAGAGAATCACAGTAGTAACCGGAGAGGGCTTGGCTTTGGGAGTCAATTGCCCAAGTGGGACCCCAAAAGCAAGTATCTCACTCTTCCTGAAAATAAAATTTGCACCCACTGTGGTAAGACTGGCCACTAAAAAATTGAGTGTACTGCAAAAGAGCAGGCCAGTCGAAAAAATGAGAAGTTTGTTAAAAAGAAAATTGGCTACTAAATTGGACCAGAAAAAATTTAATTCATACATTATCTCATAGAACAGGACCCAAACTAGTTTGGGTTCTTAAAACTAACCCCTGATTTCCTTTTGAATGTACAAGTGAGAGGAAGCAGCCAAGTTTAATTCTGGGATAGTGGCTGCTCAAAACATATGACGGGGAACAAGAAACAGTTCCTTTCACTTAAAAACCTCAAAGGAGGAAATATCTCCTTTGGAAATGGAAAGAAATGTGAAATTATAGGGGTTGGCAAAGTAGGTAAGGATGACACACGTTCCATTGAACATGTGTACTTGATAGATGGCTTGGAATACAGCCTGATCAGCCTGATAAATTTTCTTTTATTTTAAGATGCAAAGTTGTTAATAAGTTTTTACAATCGATTCTCTCTATTTTTTTCACTTGACAATTTATCCAATTCATCTAATTTATTCGTGGTATTCGGGCCAGCTTGCATGCACCTAGACTAATTTTACGGGGTACCTGCCATCTCCCGCCAACAACAGGTACCGGGTAACTCTATCCACCAAAACTTGGATAGATGGGAAGAAATCACCTAGTGCTTTTTGCCTCAGCTGCAGTCTGTAGATATGCCTTACAATCTATATATATATTAAAGCTATAAAGTTACCATATAGAATTGACATTATGGTTAAACCAAGTGGCAAGCTAATACATGTCAATAGTATATGGTAACTTTATATATATATATATATATATATATATATATATATATATATATATATATATATATATATATATATATATATATATATATATATATATATATATGAATTAAAATAAAAAGAAATTTTTATATTTGAATTAAAATAAAAAGAAATTTATCTTTTGTTACCATGTTATCATACTTAATTTAGTTAATAATCATATGCACTCATATCAGGAACTTTTGTTATCTTAATTCAAATTATATAAATACTACTTCGCCTATGGCAAAAAAAAATACTGCATATAACTATAACCTTTTACATTTAAAATCCTATTTAGTTTTTTAAAACACTATAGCTAGATTTGATTAAAGCGAATCTATATATATATATATATATATATATATATATATATATATATATATATATATATATATATATATATATATATA
>ML277977.1:0-25263 GCA_005239495.1 Nicotiana undulata
TCCAGATATCGGCATAACCCGGTAATCTCTTTTCCCGGCAACATCATAACCTGTTGACCTTTTTAGACACCGGCATAACTTGGTGATCTTTCTGACAACAGCATAACCTGTTAATCCTCTACAGATACTGGCATAACCCAGTAATCTCTTTTCCCCCAGGCAACAGCATAACCTGTTGACCTTTCCAGACACCAGCATAACCTGGTGATCTTTTTTTTTCCTGACAACAGCATAACCTGTTGATCATTTTCTTGATACTAGCATAACCCAGTGATCTCTTTTACCGGCAACAGCATAACCTGTTGACCTTTCCAGACACCAGCATAACCTGGTGATCTCTTTCTTGGCAGCGGCATAACCCGTTGATCCTCCCCCCAGACATCGGCATAACTCGGTGATCTTTTATTGACGATAGCATAACCTGCCGATCTTTTCCAACATAGGGTCTCCAATCCCTAGTTGATTTTACTTTTTAGGCATAGGGTATCCACTCCCTAGTCTACAATAACTCCGGGTGCACTGTTCTCGGCTTTTCATTGCTTTCAATAATAAAGTAGCNCTATATAAAAGCAACCAAGACTCAAGATCAAGCTTCGGCGGACTAATAGATAGGACTCTTGTAACTCCTAGTTGATAGGTTTAGTTTAGTCTTTTTCATTTTGATTTTGGTGTAATAAGGAGCTCAGCGAGCAGTAAGCAGCAGCAACAGCAGCGAAATCACAGCTTCCCGGTAGTCCCAACTACCAAAACTTCCAGAACTACACCGACATGATTCCTTTATAGCCAAGGATATATAGGCAACCTCTGAAGCAAGGTTCGGTCAGAACTTTTTCAAAATGCTTCCACGCGGAGTACCAAACGGGCAAAAATTGCTTGTGGTTGCTCATTTTATCTTTGCCCGAAAACTCTTCATGTTCTCGAGCAAAGAGGGGCAGCTGTGAACACCCAATTTTTGCCCCGCATGGAAATTACTCCTTAAAATAATCAAAAATGATTTTTAATGAATTTTAGGAACTTTTCTTTATTTTAGTTGCATTTCATGCATGTTTACTACTTTAAAATTATAGAAAAAATCATAAAAATTGTCTCGTTTTCATTTCGTGCCATTTAAGGTTTAAATTGCATTTTTAGGATTTAGTTACATTATTAAATATATCTTCTGAAAATCAAAATTGCATCCGTAGGTTAATTAATCAATTAGTTGCACTAGTCAATCACTAGATAAAATAAATACATAGGCTAGCCAAGAAATATATTTAAATTAAAATTTGAGCCTAAAGTGGCTAAAAGAATGAGAAAAGAGGGGTGTCCAAATTGGGCCAAAATCAGTGGCCCAGTACCCCAAATTCAGCCCAATTCCCACACCCCAACCCAAAAACCCACGACCCGCCAACCCGACCCGTTTCCCTCATCTATTAAACAAGACCTAAACCTAAAAATAAGAAAACCTAATCTCTAAGACCCCCCTGATGAGGATCCGCCGTTTCCCCTCCCCTGTCCTCTTCTTCCCTATTCTTTCCTCACCCCTAACTTAAGAACTTAAACCCAAAACAAATTCCATCCTTCATAGGTCCTTCTCTTCAAGGATCAAGCAGCTGTCGACGAACCAGCTTCACCTGTGCAAAAACCAGTTTTCGTCACCTTAAAAGCTTCCAAAATCGTCCTCCCCCAAAGCACCTAGTTCCAGCTATGAAATCCCCACGAATCAACCCAAACTTCGGCTCTAAAACCCGGAAAAATCAGCCATGAAATAGCTCGAGTCCAGCTCCTAAAATTGTTCGAAGAAGCAGTAAAAGTACAACGGCCTCTTGCGACAAAAATGCAGCCGCTGCTGTTTGTCTTCTTCCTCCGAGAATTCACCGGAAAACACCATTTCTGATAATGTAACAAAAGAGAGGATAGAAAAATAAGGGCGTCACCCCTGCTCAAAGTCGTTGTCTTCCTCTTTCATACTTCTGAGTTTACAAGTCTAGAATGAATTCGAACATTGTTGCGGTCGTTGTTGCTGATTGTCGCGAGGGCGATGACTGAGCTCCATTTGTGCTTATCCAACCTTTGTTGCTTTCAATCGAGTTTATGCTTTCGGATTTAGGTATGCATCTGTAAAACTACACTTTTCTTGTTGAAACAATTGAAATCGGCTCATGATTCATTCCTTTTTTTTTACCTTATAATTTTGATGAATTAGCCAGTATCAGTTTGTCTATAACATATGGGTTGGAATACTCTTATGTGCATAGTGATGATTATGTGTGTTCTTCAGTTGGCTATGCGAGCAATAGTTAGTGCTTTGAGGTTCATTTTGCCGATTTGGTGTTGTTTGTGTTCTGATGCTGCGAAAATCTCAAAAAATATAGAATAACAATAATTGCTATGCAAGGTGATAGTAGGTCCAGTTAGTGTGATTGTCTTTTCTTGAAATGTTCTTCAGTTAATATATTGAAGTCGTTACTCATTTAAAAGCTAAAATCTGAGTTTCATATCACCTGCTATCGTCTGTACTCAGATTCAATTCCATCTTAAGGTGCTGTTGGATTTCACTTTGTAATTCAGTTTTTTTTTTTAAAAAGGGATTCACGATGTTGTTATGCTTTGCTTGTTCAGATTTGAATACGTTGCATGCGATATATATGCTTCCATAGATTATTTGGTTAAGGATTCATATGAATTGAAAGTGTGAATATCTGCTTGATTTGGAATTCATAATGGATTAGTATATGAACACTAAATTAATTTAAAATATCTTAATGATCGTTCCCTTTTACTGTTTTTCTCTTGACGAACGTTTGGTAGTCATTCGATATCTGGTCTAACGATAATCAGAACAAGAGATTTAGAGGTTAATAATCGCAGATTTAGCCACGGGTTGGTGTAATTTGCAGTTTAAGACCTGAGTGAAATTTTACTTTTGTTGGCCAGTGTTGCTGGGATTTATAGTTGTTAGGAACTCCCTAAAGTAGAAATGTTCAACTGTATCAGCTTGTTGGTGCAAATATGAACATCTAATGATTTGGCAAATTTCCGAACTTTTAGAAACTATAGGGAGATTGTGCCTTCTCTAATCTTTTTCTATATTGTTATCACCTCGTGTTTGCCTAGTTTGTTGAACTAAGACTAATTGTAGACTTGTCAATAAAATTAGGAGATGACAATGTTGCAAAACAGATCAAGTGTTGTGAAGGTTGACCCTATTTGTCCTCAAATATAACCGACATTTTATCCCAATGATGTTCTTGTAAATTGGCTTTGGATCTACCTCAAAAGCTAACACTTTGTCCATAACAACTTTCATAATCCATGGCCTTACAATAATCTCAAACTTAGTCCCTGAATATACACATACTTTTAGTCCAGAGATACCTCTTAGACTAATACTACAAATGATTTAGGAAAAGACAAAGAACTGGTAAAGAATAATGGTTTGCTTCAAATATGCAAATTAAAACATCGTGACCATAGTCATGATATGTAATCTGTACTTGGGTGTGGCAACTCGTGCCCCCGACCACAACTTAAAACTATATAAAATCACGTGTTCTAATTGCGGGTGAATTTCATGTAGCGCAATTACAATGTGTCCAAAAACAAACAAGTGCACGCCATCGTGACTTGTTTTCAAGATAAATCTGTAAACGTCAAAAGAGGTCAAAAGTTAAAAGGCTAAACGCACAATAGGCTAAAAACACATAAATAATCAGATAATTCAGCCAAATATTAATAGTTAAGCGACCGTGCTAGAACTACGGAACTCGGGAATGCCTAACACCTTCTCTCGGGTTAACAGAATTCCTTACTCGGATTTCTGGTCGCAGACAAATCAAAACAGAGTCAAATTTTCCTCGGTTTGGGATTTTCAAAACAAAACAGTGTCCCGAAGCATCGTCAAAAATTCGGGTGGCGACTCTGAAAAATAATAATAAATCCCAAAACCGAATAATGTCACTTTAATTGGAAAAACTCTTTTATTACCCTTCATTAATCCGGGGGTAGTGAAAAAATGAGGTGTGACACTCACCATCTGCGAGAGAATAGAAAGACACAGATTTAGAATTCTGAAGTCCACAAATTCGCTCGATAAGGAATCAAAGAAGTGAAACTTTTCATAACAGTTCCATAGCCTCCCAAAAATAAATACAAACATCTATGTATCGATCCGCGAGACTCTACTAAACCTTCTTGACTCATAACACCTATGAACCTAGAGCTCTGATACCAACTTGTCACGACCTCAATTTCCCTCCATAGGACTTCGTGATGATACCTAGTCTCTAAGACTATGTAAGCCTAACATTCATGCAGAATATAACCGAATTAATAATTAAAGTCTCAATAACTCAACAACTAATATAAAATAAATTCCGCAATTCAGCATATACAACTTCCCAAAACCCGGTGATAACAACACAAGCTCGTTGAATAAGTACTAATCATCCCTATAAAACAATGTGTCTATAAAAGTAAAGAACATGACACAAACTAGATAGAGGGGGGCTCCAAGGCCAGCGGACGCCGACAGGTATACCTTGAAGTCTTCGAAGTTGAACTCGTCTCACTAGTGCCTGGACTAGTAGGAGGTTCCTGGATCTGCACAGACAGATGTGTAGAAGCGTAGCATGAGTACACCACAACGGTACCTAGTAAGTGTCAAGCCTAAACTCGGTAGAGTAGTAACGAGGCCAGGTCAAGCCCCTACTGGAATAAATAAGAAACAAAACGAGTAATTAACAGTGTAATAATAATAACTGTAGAAAGGAAACAAGTAAGAAATATACCAAGATAAACTACACTAAACTAAGGTAAATAATGGAATCACGGAAGAAAACAAGGAATGTTATGCCAAGAAAACGAAACAACCAAACACAAGTGAAGTAATAGAGGAGTATCAACACACTACCGAGGTACCGCCTTGTAGTCTCAAATCACAAAATAGTTCACAATCTTTCCTTATATCACCATGGGAGCCTTGTATTCAGTTTTGAAAATCATTTTCCCCAAAATAGCTACCGTGTTTAGCCCACCTTATCACACCGCGTGGCTTTAAGTAGTTCCCCTACTAGCAACACGCGTATCAAGCGCACATTATCTCACCGTATGCGTTTCAACCCCCAAACCTTATACCACCGCATGCATATCAATATCCCAATTTGCCAAAGAAATCAACAATAACGGTGTTTTCACAATAAATAGCCCATGGTTCAACCATAATGTACACAAAAGTCTCACCAATAACAACTGGTACAAAGTTATTCTAAGAAAGTATGTATGATCTTTAAGTCCTAGTGAAGTTCATATTCATGGTATGATGTCCATAATGTTAATAGAAGGTGCAACTACCTTACGTCACACCAAAAGTTTTAGAGCGTGATTCCATGAGTCCGGCATGCATTATATATAGTATCTATTTTACTCTACAAAGCCGCGCTATAGTCGGTCGGGTACGGCACCTATTGTGCAACCACTGATCAGTTGGGTTTTACCGAGATCCACGTGGTCGGGTACGTTTTTACCAAGTCCTCTTTGAACAACTCAACAAGAATAGTATATCACAACTTAACACTTTGCCTCAATGTAAATCACGACCTTTATAACTCAATACCTATTTCAACAACAAGATCTTCCAAGAATAACAACTTCAAGTAAAGAATTCAACGGTTAAACAATGAATATGGAATAAAGGAAACAAGAACTTCAACTAAACATGTAGAGCAATTAACAAGTAAGAGATAAGCCAAGTAGAGCATGTGAAAATAGACTAATGATGATGAAGATAACATGTTAAGATAACTCAATTAAGGCATGAAAGGAATCTACATAGCTAGAATCGGTAAATTTCCATATTAGCCCGTGTACGCAATCGTCACCTTGCGTACACGGCTCCCACAGATTAAAATTATCACAAAACAACATCAATCCTAAGGGGTAATTCCCCCCCCCCCCCCCCCCCCCCCCCCCCGGCCACAAAGTTAGGAAAGACACTTATCTCAAAACACGCTAACTAAACACTAGTAGGCCTTTTTCTCAATTATCCAACTCTAAACGTTTCGAGCCTATCCAAAACAACTTCAGACCATTAATAAAAATTATAGGAAACTATTTCGAACAATAAAGTTACGATCTTTACATAGAAACAAAATGTCAACCCGATCCGCGTCTCGAAACCTAACTAAAATTACAAAATCGAACACCCATTTGATAACAAATCCAACCATACAACAATTACTCAAATCCGACCTCAAATCGCCTTTCAAAATTCCAAAATCTAGTCTAGGAAGTTTTCACAATTTTCCCCCATATTTCCAACTCAAATCACTAACTAAATGATGAAAATAACAATGGATTTGTGTAATAACCAAAACCGAGTTAGAATCACTTACTCCAATGATTTCTTTGAAGAACCCTTGAAAAATCGCCATAAATCGAGCTCTTGCAAATGAGATCAAACCCTCAAAAAATCCCTATTTCTGCCTAGTGAATCTGCATTTGCGAACCCTTAGCCGCTTCTAAGGCTCTGCACGTGCGGAATTTCCATCGCAAGTGCGCTTCTCACTAAGCCCAGCCTCCTTCTCTTTTGTAAGAAAACAACCGCATATGCGCGCGCGCGCCTGCAGAGGAAATGTCGCACCTACGATCAATACCTCTGCATGCGCTTCCTGCCATCGCAGAAGTGACTTCGCTTCTACGGAGACCTTCCCGCTTCTGTGATCCCAGCGTCCCCCACTCACTACCTAAACTAAGCTCCTAAGACCGCACCTGTAGCGTCGCACGTGCGGCCACACCCATCGCAGGTGCGATCACACCAGAAGCAACAATGCTTCAATAATACTTAAGGTCCAAAATTGTTCCGGATTCAATCTGAATCACACCTGGGACCCATGGGACCCCGTTCGAATATACCAACAAGTTCCAAATCACCTAACGGACCTGCTCGAGGCCAATAATCATATCAAGCAACATCGATTCTATGAATCGCAACCCAATTCAAGCTTATTGAAACTATGAACTTCCGAATTCCAAAACTAATGTCGATTCATACCAAAACAACTCCGATTGACTTCAAATTTTTCACACAAGTCATAAAATGACATAACGGACCAATTCCAACTCCCGAAATTGAAATCCAACCCTGATATCAATAAAGTCAACTCCTGAAACTTTCCAACCTTCCAAACCTTCAATTTTCTAACTTTCATCAATTCAAGTTGAAACGACCTACGGACCTCCAAATCAACATCTTGATGCGCTCCTAAGTCCAAAATCACCATACTGAGCTATTGGAACTGTCAAAATTCTATTTCGGAGTCATCTATTCAAAAAGTCAAACCACGGTCAACTCTTTCAACTTAAAGCTCTAATTTAAGGACTATGTGTCCCATTTCACTCTGAAATTCATCTGAAACCAAAACAAAACACCCACGTAAAGTCACCTAACCATAATACAACACAGAGGAGGCAATAAATACGGATTGGGGCTACAACACTCAAAACGAACGGCTGGGTCGTTACATCCCCCCTCTTAAAACCAACGTTCGTCCTCGAACGAGCATAGAGACATACTTGAAGAGGTGAAAAGATGAGGATAACGACTACACATATCATGCTCGATCTCTCAAGTAGCCTCCTTGACTGGCTGACCCCTCCTCTGAACCTCCACTGACGTAATGTTCGTTGACCTCAACTTGCGGACCTGCCTGTTTAAAATGGCCACCAGCTCCTCAGCATAAGACAAATCCTTGTTCAACTAGACTAATCAGAAATCCAACACATGAGACGGATCATCGTGGTACTTCCGAATCATAGAAACATGGAATACTGGATGAACTGCAGCTAGACTAGGTGGCAGTGCAAGCTTGCGGGCCACCTCTCCAATCCTCTGTAGAATCTCTAAAGGTCTGATATACCTAGGGCTCAACTTGCTCTTATTCCCGAACCTTATAACACCCTTCTTGGGCTAAACCCGGAGCAACACCCGCTCCCTTACCATGAATACAACATCACAAACCTTCTGCTCTGCCTAACTCTTCTGTCTAGATTGGGTAGTGCGAAGCCGATCTTGAATCAATTTTACCTTTTCCAAGGCATCATGAACCAAGTCTGTTCCAAATCACCTAGCCTTACCCGGCTCGAACTAACCCACCGAAGACCGACATCGCCTCCCATACAAGTCCTCACACAAAGCCATCTGAATGCTCGACTGGTACCGGTTGTTGTAGGAAAACTCCGCAAGCGGCAAGAACTAATCCCAAGAACCCCCAAACTCCATCACACATGCACGGAGCATATCCTCCAATATCTCAATAGTGCGCTCGGACTGTCCGTCCGTCCGAGGGTGTAATGTTGTGCTCAACTCAACTCGCGTGCCCAACTCTCGGTGTACGACCCTCCAGAATTGCGGTGTAAACTGTGTGCCTCAGTCAAAAATGATGGATAACGGCACTCCATGAAGTCGGACAATCTCGAGAATATAAACCTAAGTCAGAGTACTCACCACTGGAATGAAATGAGCCAACTTGGTCAACTTATCCACAATCACCCATACTACATCAAACTTCTTCTAAGTCTGTGGGAGTCCAACAACAAAATCCATAGTAACCCGCTCCCATTTCCACTCTGGAATATCTAGCCTCTGAAGCAATCCACCTAGTCTCTGATGCTCATACTTCACCTGCTCACAATTTAGGCATCGCGCTACATACTCCACTATGCCCTTCTTCGTCCTCATCAACCATTAGGGTTGCCTCAAGTCCTGATACATCTTAGCGGCACCAGGATGAATGGAGTACCGCAAACCGTGGGCCTCCTAAAAAATCAACTCATGCAAACCATCTACATTGGGCACACATAGAGTGCCCTGCATCTGTAACACATCGTCATCCCAAATAGTGACCTCTTTGGCATCGCCGTGCTGAACTGTGTATTTGAGAGGACAAGCAAATGGGGGTCGTCACACTAATGCTCTCTAATATGATCATAAAGAGACGACTGAGAAACCACACAAGACAAAATGCGGCTCGGCTCCGAAACATCCAATATAACAAACTGGTTGGCCAAGTCCTGAACATCCAACTCTAACCTCTTTGTTGCCGGTAAATATGCTAAACTGCCCAAGCTCTCCGCCTTACGACTCAAGGCATCAGCCACCACATTGGACTTTTCGGGATGATATATATTGTTGATATCATAGTCCTTAAATTACTCTAACCATCTGCGCTGCCTCCAGTTAAGATCCTTCTGTTTGAACAAATATTTTTAACTACGGTGGTCGGTATAGACCTCACAAGGGACACCGTACAAATAGTGCTGCCAAAACTTCAAGGAATGAACACTAGTTGCTAACTCAAGGTCGTGGACAAGATAGTTCTTCTCATGCACCTTCAATTGTCTAGACGCATAGGTAATCACCCTACCGTCTTTCATCAACATCGCACCGAGGCCAACACGCGACGCATTACAATACACAGTGTAAGACCCCGAACCCATAGTCAACACCAACATTGGGGTTGTAGTCAAAGCAGTCTTGAGCTTTTGAATGCTCTCATCACACTCCTCGGTCCACCTAAACAGAGCACCCTTCTGGGTCAATCTGGTCATAGGTGCTGCAATAGATGAGAAACCCTCTAAGAAATGATGGTAATACCCCGCCAAACCAAGAAAAGTTTGGATCTCAGAAGCTGAAGACAATCTGGGCCAAATCTGCACTACTTCAATCTTCTTCGGATCTACCTTGATCCCCGCACTTGACACTACATGACCCAAAACGTCACTAAATCAAGCCAGAATTCAGACTTTAAAATTTTTGCATACAACTTCTTTTCTCTCAAGATTTATAGCACGGTCCTCAGGTGCTGCTCATGATCCTCCCGACTCCGTAAGTACACTAAGATGTCGTCAATAAACACGATGACTAATGAGTTAAGATAGGGTTGGAATACACTGTTCATCAAATGCATGAATGTTGTTGGGCGTTGGTTAGCCCAAATGATATCACAAGGAACTCGTAACCATATTGAGTCCTGAAGGCAGTCTTCGGAATATCTGGCTTCTGAATCTTCAACTAATGATAGTCTGGCCGCATATCAATCTTTGAGAATACCCTGGCACCCTGTAGCTGATCAAATAGGCCATCAATGCGTGTCAATGGATACTTGTTCTTCATTGTAACCTTGTTCAACTCTCGATAATCAATACACTTGCACATAGAAATATCCTTCTTCTTTACAAACAAGACCTTAACACCCCAAGGTGACACAGTAGGCTGAATGAAGCACTTATCAAGAAACTCTTGCAACTGCTCCTTTGACTCCTTCAACTCCGTTGGGTCTATACGGTATGGTGGAACGGAAATGGGCTGAGTGCCCGCCAATAAATCAATACTAAAATCAATATCCCTATCGAGAAGCATGATCGGAAGATCCGCTAGAAATAAATTTGGATAGTCTCTTACTATCGGAGCTGACTCGACGGTAGGACTATCAGAACTAACATCCCTCACATAGGTTAGATACGCATCACATCCCTTCCCAACCATATGATATGCCTTAAGGAAGGACATCACATTACTAGGAACATAATCTAAAGAACCCCTCCACTCCAACCACAGCAAACCTGGCATACCAAATGTCATCGTCTTGGTGTGACAATCAAGGATAACATGATAGCGCGACAACCAGTCCATGCACAAAATAACATCAAAATATACCATAGAGAGCATAACCAGGTCAGCTCTGGTATCAAAACCACCAAGAACAATTAAACACAACCGATACACACGGTCAACAATAATGGAGTCTCCCACAAGCGTTCACATAGACAAGAGAACTCAAAGAATCACGGGATATACCCAAATATGGATCAAAGTAAGATTATACATAGGAATAAGTGGAGCCTGGATCAAATAAGATTGATGCATCTCTATGACAAACTGGACAATACCCGTGATAACTCAGTCGGATGCAACCGCCTCCATCCTAGTCGGAAAAGCATAACATCTAGCATGTCCTCCCCCTCTAGGGCAACCTCCACCCTCCCGACCTCCACCTCTAGCTGGTTGTTCAGGTGGAGTGGAAACTGGTGCGGTAACCACGGCCTGAGACGTCTAGGGGCCATGTGGAATACGTGAAGCCTGAGTAGTCTATGGAGGTGCAACCCTCATGAGTCTATGGAAATCCATCACCATATGACGAGTGTCTCCATATGCAAAACAAGCTCTCGGAGGACGTGAATGTTGAGACTGGATCGAGCCTGGTCAGCTAGACTGACCGTTGAAAGCACCACTTACAGCAGGTGCACTAGATAGCGGCGGCGCATAATGGGCAACCTGATAACTTGGAGTAAAGGTGCTTAACGGGCAAGCTGGGACGGGATGGACACAAAAAATGTCAGCCTGTTCGGTAACGAACCGGGATGGGAATTTTCGGGTTCTATAGGGCCCGTACGATTTCGGGCTTAATGGGCTCAAGCGGGTCGGGCTATTTTTTTAAATTAAATTATATATTTTTTTCAATGTTATTGATAGTTAAGTGTTTGCAAACTTTTAAGGCTTAGAATTAAAGCTTAGAATTATACTTTGAAGTTTAAACTTTAAAGTTTAAAAAGTTTAAAGATTTGAATTTGAATTTTTAAATTTTTAAATTGCAAATTGAAAGTAAGTGGCTACAAAAAAAATTTTAATAAGACTAATAGGCAATCACAATATGTAAGTAACTTTGATATTTTATTGAATAATATATAATACTTCAAATTAATTTTGCAAGTTCTTTTTTGACTTTTTAAATTTTTGAACTTGCAAATTAAAAGTTTACAACAATTATATAATAAATAAATAAAATAGTACATCACATATTTTGCATCATTTTGTAAGTTCTTCCATGTCAATATGAAGTTCTTGGTTTCCAGCATTGGTTGAATAATCGGTACCATAAACAATTATATCTCCAATTTCTTGGTCCTCCGCTTCATCTACCCGTCACGCACTTGATTTCGCCGTTCTGATCTTATCCAATCTCTGAAGCACACTAGAACTTCCAAAGCGTTGCTACCCAATGAATGACGGGTATCTCCTAGTTGTTGCCTTGTTTGGCTAAATGCGCTCTCTGATGCGACTGTTGAAATAGGCACATTTAACACGTCTCGAGCCATGGCCAAAAGAACAGGAAATTGATTTGAGTTGCTCCTCCACCAACCCAGCGGTAGAAATTCCTTTGTGAGGGGTCCGGTGACTTTTGCAAGTAGAATTGGAGTTCATCAATATTCCGGCTACTGGTTTGTTGATGCTCTCCTAGTGTAGACCAAATCAAATAATCTTGAACACCATCATCATCTTCCAAAGTTGTTCCAGATGTTGAAGTATTACTTGAAGGAATATTTGCATCTACAATCGAAGAAGCATCAACAATGTTAGCATAATAATTATACAAAGTTTGTAAATTTTTGTGTAGATCAGAAATACAAGTGTCAATATCAGGAGTTTCAGTTAGTCCAATATCCATATAAGTATATAAAGCACTGATTAATTGGCGACACTTTAACATTTTGAGAGTAGGGTTTAAAATAGCACAAATTAGGTAAATAGGGGGAATCGGTAGAAATATTTTTTAAACTTATCTAGCATAGATTCAACAATAGAAGTATATCCTTCTTTTTTCTTCAAATTATGTAGTAAAAGAGAAATTTCAGCAATATGAACTAAACCATTTATAATAGTAGGATAATAAGCTCCAGAAAACTCAAGTGTAGCCACATAAATTTTTTGTAAAAATTGTACAACATCTTCAATGGTTCCCCAAGTTCTAGATGTTAATAAACGGCTAGGATCAGTACAATGAGAATTAGCAACTTCAGTTATAGGCATTCTATATTTATAACAACATCTTAGGTAAATAAGTATAATTCCACCTAGTAACTATATCTTCAGGCATGAGTCTTGGTTTTAGTCCATAGTGTACACATTTTTCCTTAAATGCATTTAATCTAGAACTTCTATTATTTCCTTGAATTAAACCAACAACTCTCCTAACTAAAGTGATTTCATCTCTAAATAATTCAAGGCCACTCTTCAAAATCAAGTTATAAATATGACATGCACATCTAACATGAAATATTTCAAGAAGTACACCAAAGAAGAGAAAGAGATGGAACGAGTGTACCGGAATTCCGAATGCCGCACTAATTTTGATATAGAAACTCAAACTTCAATTGATAACTTGATAGTTGATACCACACTTCACTTGAATAATTGAATTAGAAATTTAGAATACTTGATAATAATAATTTTGTGTAATAGCTAAACTAAACTAAATATTTGATGAAACTTGAAATAATGAGTAATTGAGAATTAAAGAGCAATAATCAATAATATCAAGAGATAATTGAGAGAGAATTAGAGTAGTAAGAGAATGAATTGTGAGGAATAATGAAGAAGAAAGGGGGCAATTTTATAGTTTTTAAAAGGCTAAAATTATAATTTACAAAATATTAGGGGTGGGGGGCTTATTAATGGGGTATGCCAAAATGGCTGTTTTTGCACAAAATGGTCGTTGGCTAATGGTCATTTTTCTATTTGACCGTTGGCAACGGTCAGAAATTAAAAATAAAATAAAATATTTGGCAGCTTAACGGGCTGAACCGGGTTGCAGCCCGTTAAGGGCTTAACGGGTTGTAGCGGGTCTGGTGCACCGTTTTCCAAAATATGTACGTTTAAAACCCGTTACCCGTCCAACCCGTCGCAGCCCGCCATTTTTTGCTACAATATCGGGTTGAACCGGGTTGACCCCGTTGTTAACGGGTCACTCCGACCCGATTAACACCTCTACCTGGGAGTGGCCGGAATACCGCTAGAAGATGGAAGTGCTGAATGAACCGGATAACTCACATAGCCTCTACCATGACAGGCGGCAACTAGGGCACGGGCACCACTATATGTGCCAGAATCTCGAGGACTCATGGCCTCCCTCTCCTCTCTCTTCTGGCCCCACATACCCTACAATCTCCGAGCGATCTCCACAACCTGCTGGTATGGGGTATCGGTCTCCAAGTCTCGAGCCATGTTAAATCTAATATTGTGTTTGAGCCCCTTAATGAATCGACGGAATCACTCTCTGGCGATGGAAACTAATGCAGGTGCATGTCTGGACAACTTGCTAAACCTCATAGCATACTATGATACGGTCATAGCACCCTGGCGCAACTACTCAAACTCTGTGCGCCATGTATCCCGAAGGCTCTAGGAACAAACCCCCTCATGAACATCTCTAAAAACTGAGCCTAGGTGAGGGAAGTTTCCTCGACCGGGCTACCCAACTCATATGCTAGCCACCATTGATAAGTCTATCCCTTAAGTTGGAACGCAGTGAAAGCAACCCCAATCGACTCCAAAATAACCATAGCATGGAGGATACGGTGGCACTCCTCAAGATAACCCTGTCCTTTAAAATTAAGCCGCTGAAATTAGGAAGGTGGTACTTCTTGTACCTCTCGAGCATGATTTGCTCCTCCTCAGATATTATTACTCTAACCTCGGGCAGAACTGGGACATCTGGATGCACTGGTATGACCTCTAGGACCTAGTCAACTTGGACTCGCTGCTCTGGGGTACGGGCTGCAGGAGCCTGTGCCCTCTCTCGGCCTGAGATATGGCAGGAGCAAGTGGAATAAACCCCGCCTGAGCTAGAGTGCCGAACATGCTAAAATACTGAGTGAGGGTCTCCTGAAGTGCAGGGGCAGTAATAAGCGTCTCAAATGTCTTCCCTCCAATTGGAGCTACTGGTGGCTCCTCTGTAGCAGCTAGGGCAGGTGCTCTAGCTGCACCACGTGCCCGTCATCGGCCTCTGCCCTGGCCTCTTACGGCTCTAGCTGGGGGCGCAGGTGTCTGATCATCATAACCAGTTGTGCGTGTACTCACCATCTGTGAGAGAATAGAAAGACACAGATTTAGAATTCTGAAGTCAACAAATTCGCTCGATAAGGAATCAAAGAAGTGAAACTTTTCATAACAGTACCATAGCCTCCCGAAAATAAATACAAACATATATGTATCGATCCGCGAGACTCTACTAAACCTGCTTGACTCATAACACCTATGAACCTAGAGCTCTGATACCAACTTGTCACGACCCCAATTTCCCTCCATAGGACTTCGTGATGATACCTAGTCTCTAAGTCTATGTAAGCCTAACATTCATGCAGAATATAACCGAATTAATAATTAAAGTCTCAATAACTCAACAACTAATATAAAATAAATTCCGCAATTCAGCATATACAACTTCCTAAAACCCGGTGATAACAACACAAGCTCTGTGAATAAGTACTAATCATCCCTATACAACAATGTGTCTATAAAAGTAAAGAACATGACGCAAACTAGATAGAGGGGGGCTCCAAGGCCAGCGGACGCCGACAGGTATACCTTGAAGTCTTCGAAGTTGAACTCATCTCACTAGTGCCTGGACTAGTAGGAGGTTCCTGGATCTGCACAGACAGATGTGTAGAAGCGTAGCATGAGTACACCACAACGGTACCTAGTAAGTGTCAAGCCTAAAATCGGTAGAGTAGTAACGAGGCCAAGTTAAGCCCCTACTGGAATAAATAAGAAACAAAACGAGTAATTAACAGTGTAATAATAATAACGATAGAAAGGAAACAAGTAAGAAATATACCAAGATAAACTACACTAAACTAAGGTAAATAATGGAATCACAGAAGAAAACAAGGAATGTTATGCCAAGAAAACGAAACAACCAAACACAAGTGAAGTAATAGAGGAGTATCAACACACTACCAAGGTACCACCTTGTAGTCTCAAATCACAAAATAGTTCACAATCTTTCCTTATATCACCATGGGAGCCTTGTATTCAGTTTTGAAAATCATTTTTTCCCAAAATAGCTACCCTGTTTTAGCCCACCTTATCATACCGCGTGGCTTTAAGTAGTTCCCCTACTAGAAACACGCGTATCAAGCCCACTTTATCTCACCGTATGCGTTTCAACCCCAAAACCTTATACCACTGCATGCGTATCAATATCCCAATTTGCCATAAAATCAACAATAACGGTGTTTTCACAATAAATAGCCCATGGTTCAACCATAATGTACACAAAAGTCTCACCAATAACAACTGGTACAAAGTTATTCTAAGAAAGTATGTATGATCCTTGAGTCCTAGTGAAGTTCATATTCATGGTATGATGTCCATAATGTTAATAGAAGGTGCAACTACCTTACGTCACACCAAAAGTTTTAGAGCGTGATTCCATGAGTCCGGCATGCATTATATATAGTATATATTTTACTCTATAGAGTCGCGCTATAGTCGGTCGGGTACGGCACCTATTGTGAAACCACTGATCAGTTGGGTTTTATCGAGATCCACGTGGTCGGGTTCATTTTTACCGAGTCCTCTTTGAACAACTCAACAAGAATAGTATATCACAACTTAACACTTTGCCTCAATGTAAATCACGACCTTTATAACTTAATACCAATTTCAAGAACAAGATATTCCGAGAATAACAACTTCAAGTAAAGGGTTCAACGGTTAAATAATGAATATGGAATAGAGGAAACAAGAACTTCAACTAAACATGTAGATCAATTAACAAGCAAGAGATAAGACAAGTAGAGCATGTGAAAATAGACTAATGATGATGAAGATACCAAGTTAAGATTACTCAATTAAGGCATGAAAGGAATCTACATAACTAAAAAAAAGTGAATTTCCATATTTAGCCCGTGTACACACTCACCACCTTGCGTACACGTCTTCCACACATCA
Source organism: Nicotiana undulata (assembly GCA_005239495.1). Classification (NCBI taxonomy): domain Eukaryota; kingdom Viridiplantae; phylum Streptophyta; class Magnoliopsida; order Solanales; family Solanaceae; genus Nicotiana; species Nicotiana undulata. Next base: position 16,772 of record ML277977.1, read on the forward strand.
CAGTTATCACAAAGCAACACCAATCTTAAGGGGTAATTGTCACGACCCCAAATCCTAACAGGCCGTGATGGCGCCTATCGTGGAACTAGGCTAGCCAACCATCACATTACTGCGCTTTTGTTCAATTATAGAGTTCACAATTTAATAATAAGCATGCAACCAATAGCATCACATAATATAATTAAGTCTTAGCGTTCCCATATTAGCCTAAACAAACCTCCCAAGAACTAGAGTCAATAGTCATGAGCATTTAAGAATAAATAAATCTAAACTCTGCTAAAACTATATATATGTCTCTGAATCAAATGCTAAAAACTAAATAATTAAGGGAAGTGGAGAAGTTGTGGACGTTGAACAGCTACCTCGAAATCCCGTGAATCTGACACTACAAGCAAGGGCAGCTACTGCTCCAGACCGTCACCTGAATCTGTGCACAGAGGCACATGGAGTCTTTATGAGTACGCCAACTCAGTAGTAATGAAAATAAATCACAGTCTGAGAATTATAAAACACACAGTACAGATACACAATTCCACAAACCAGTAAAACACCAAGTCACCATGTAGTATTCATCAAATAATAAGTTCGAAATCAGTTTCCAGAAAACCTTTGAAAACAAGTGCAATATCAGTATATCTCAGTGAAGTTCTCAGTAAAAGCCCGTTTGAAAACGAAGTAACTCATAATTCGAAAACTTAGAAAAATCATCATAAATCTGCCCCTCGGGCCAAAATCATTTCTTGTAACAGTTGCCTCTCAGGCATTCTCTCAATCACTCAGTATCAATCATCACTAAGTAACAGCCCCGCGAGCAATCATCATCACTCAATCGGTATCGGCGCTCACTGGGGGTGTGTACAGACTTCGTAGGGGCTCCTACAGCCCAAGCGCAATAATAACATAAGGCCTAAAAGCCTCCTCACCACACTCCCGAGGCCTGAAAGCCTCCTCACCACACTCCTGAGGCCTGAAAGCCTCCTCACCACTCTCCTGAGGCCTAAAAGCCTCCTCACAATATAGGCCTGAAAGCCTCACTCAGTCAGACACTCTCAATTTTCCCTTAGGCCATAACATACCGGGTTCTCGACCCAAAATAGTGTTTCATTCTTCAATAAACAATATCAAAATACTCTGAGTGTCAAAACAATTTATCAGGAAAAGAATGAGTGTGAAATCATAGCATATCAGTGAGAAAAATATAGTAAACACAACCCTCAAAGGGAGAACAGATCGGCACTAGGCCTCAAACACGGATTACAACCCAATACATATCATAATATATAAATACTAATTAAGCAAAGGCTTAAAAATCAGTTTCGCAACTCAACAGTCACCTAAATAGGAAAGATGTATCCAAAGTTTCCACCTTTTCATTTCAAAAACTGTGAAAGGGTGCATAGTCCGGGGTTTCATACCCTCAGGACAGGATTTAAAGACATTACTTACCTCAAACTAGCACGGAAACTATTCCGCAATGCGCTTGCCTCTCGAATCAACCTTCGAAGGCTCCAAATCTACCAAGTTCATATTTTTATCATCAATATATGCTTAAGGAACGAATTCCAATCGAAAGATATCAAATTTAGCTCAAAAATCCGAAATTAGTCAAAACCCGACCCCCGGGTCCACGTTTCGAAACTCATAAATTTTTATACAAAAGTGTTTTTCGTTCTCTCATGAGTCCGTACATATAAAGAACACTAAAATCGGAGTTCGCTTGACCCCTCAAATCGACCCTTTAAGGTCTCATAATCTCAAGCCCTAAAACCCAATTTTTCTACTGATTTTCCATAAATTTACACTGGTTTTATGTTCTATAATCATCCATAATCGAGTTTTAATGATCAAAATACTTACCTCTATGAAGAACAAGGATTTCCCTCTTCAAAATCTTCCCCAAAAGCTCTTTTCCGTACAATAATGGTGAAAAATAAGGTTTAAGTCGCGGAAGGGTTTATTTAAATATGCCTAGGTAAATCCTTCATCGCGAACACGGTACACCACCGCGAACGCATAGAACAAAAATTCCAGGTTCCCTATTTACTCTTCTCAAACAGCCTCTAGTAGAATAGTCATAACCTTTTCACAAAACTTCAAATGACAAATGGTTTATATTTCTAGAAACTAGACACAAAGGGTACAACTTTCATTTTTACATCATCTCAAAATTCCTTATAGATTATGAGATATGAGCCTCCGAAGGCAGACCTGCGCAGCAAATATTTTTCTTCTTCGCGAACGCGAGGCACTATTCGCGAACGCGAAGAGCAAAGTCCCTGATGCCAAATTCTTCTTCGCAAACGCGAAGGGGTCCCCGCGAACGCGAAGAACAACACCAGACACCAGCAACAGCCATCTCAAAACAGCCCAAAGTGATCTGAAACCACCCCGAAACACACCCGAGGCCCCCGGGACCCCGTCCAATCACACGACTCAGTCCCATAACACCCCACGGACTTGCTCGAGGTCTCAAATCACATCAAACAATGCCAAAACTACGAATCGTACTCCAATCCAAACTTTATGAACTTTAAAATTTTAAACTTCTACATTCGATGCCGAAACATATCAAATCATGTCTGATTGACCCTAAATTTTGCAGACACATCCAAATTGACATTACGAACTTGTTCCAACTGTCGGAATTCCATTCCGACCCCGATAGCCTATTTTCCACTGCCGACCAGAAATCTCCAAAAACTAACTTTCGCCAATTCAAGCCTAATTCTACACCGGATATCACAAAATTATTCTGAACACACGCCTAAGTCCCAAATAACCTAACGAAGCTATCCGAGCGATAAAATTCGCATTCCGAGGTCGTTTACTAATAAGTCAACTCTCAATTGATTTTTCTCACTTCAAGGCTAGTTTTAAAGACTGAATTACTAAACTCTCACTATAACCATTCTTATTTCAAGCCTATCAACTCTAATACATCAATTACATTATAACTAATCTATAACAAGTCAATAACAACAATTATAATGCAGGTTTTACGTAACGACAGACCGGGTCGTTACATTCTCCCCCTCTTAAACAAACGTTCGTCCTCGAACGAGTCTAAAAACATACCTGGGGTCTCAAACAAGTGAGGATACTTGCTCTGCATTTCCCGCTCGGTCTCCCAAGTAGCTTCCTCCACTGGCTGACCTCTCCACTGCACCTTCACTGATGCTATCTCCTTAGATCTCAGCTTTCTGACCTCACGAGCTAAAATAGCTACTGGCTCAACCTCGTATGACATATCACCCTCGAGCTGAACTGTGCTGAAGTCTAACACATGAGACGGATCACCAACATATTTCCTGAGCATCGACACATGAAACACCGGATGAACACTCGACAAGCTGGGTGGCAAGGCAAGTCTATAAGCCACCTCTCCAACCTTCTGAAGTACCTCAAAAGGACCAATAAACCGAGGACTCAGCTTTCCTCTCTTTCCGAACCTCATAACACCCTTCATGGGTGATACTTTTAGCAGTACTTTCTCACCTTCCATAAATGACACATCCCGGACCTTCCGATCCGCATAACTCTTCTGTCTAGACTGCGTCGTGCGAAGTCGCTCCTGAATCAACTTCACCTTCTCCAACGCATCCTGGATCAGATCTGTGCCCAATAACTTAGCCTCACCAGGCTCGAACCAACCAACCGAAGATCTACACCTCCTACCAAATAAAGCCTCATACGGGGCCATCTGAATACTGGACTGATAGCTGTTATTATATGCAAACCCCGCTAGTGGCAGAAACTGATCCCATGAACTACCAAAATAAATCACACAAGCCCGTAACATATCCTCCAATATCTGAATAGTCCGTTCTGACTGCCCGTCGGTCTGAGGNGTGGAAGCCCAACTACAAAGTCCATAGTAATTCGCTCCCACTTCCACTTAGGAATGTCTAATCTCTGAAGCAAACCACTTGGTCTCTGGTGCTCATACTTGACCTGCTGGCAGTTGAGACACCGTGCTACATACTCAACAATATCTCTCTTCATCCGTCTCCACCAATACTGTTGTCTCAGATCCTGATACATCTTCGCGGCACCCGGATGAATAGAATACCGCGAGCTGTGAGCCTCTGCTAATATCAACTCTCGAATACCCTCTACATTGGGCACGCAAATACAGCCCTGCATCCTCATAACTCCGTCATCACCAATAGTCACATCTCTAGCATCACCCCGATGAACTCTATCCTGAAGAACTAACAAGTGCCGGTCATCATACTGTTGTACCTTAATCTGATCAAATAAAGAAGACCGGGAAGCCATGCTAGCTACCACCCGTGGAGGGTCTGACAAATCCAATCTCACCAACTGACCCGCTAAAGCCTGAACATCAAGGGCTAAAGGTCGCTATGCTGCTGAAAGGTAAGCTAGACTTCCCAAACTCTCGGCTCTGTGACTCAAGGCATCGGCCACCACATTGGCCTTCCCCGGATGATACGGAATATTCACGTCATAGTCCTTGAGAATCTCCAACCATCTCCTTTGACGCAAATTCAAGTCCTTCTGCCTTAGCAGATACTACAAGCTACGATGATCGGTGAAAATCTCACACTCTACCCAAGACAAATAATGCCGCCAAATCTTTAAAGCATGAACGATGGCAGCTAACTCAAGATCGTGCACTGGATAATTCTTTTCGTGCACATTCAAATGTCTCGACGCGTAGGCAATCACCCTACCGTCCTGCATCAACACCGCTCCCAAGCCAACTCTAGAAGCCTCACAATAAATCGTATAAGAACCCGAACCAGTAGGCAACACTAATACTGGAGCTGTGGTCAATGCCGACTTGAGCTTCTGAAAGCTCTCCTCACATTCATCGGACCATCTGAATAGAACACCCTTCTGTGTCAATTTCTCTGATCTTAATATTAATGATGCTATTGTGATATTTACATGTGGAATTACTTGTGCTAATTTAGTTGATTGATTTACTTTAACTGAATGTATTTTTGAAGGATGAATATTAGTTGATTTAAATCTAAATGAATGATTAGGAGGAATAGTAATAAATCATAAGGAAAACAGTAATGCCTCAATTGTTTGGACATGGGAATTTGCTTTAGAAACAGAGAAGTAACTGGGCGATAGGTTGAATTGAAATGAAATAGTACAGTGGTCCTAAAGGTGAATTTTATGGATATTCGGATGTTTTGTTTTATTTCTTTACTTTGGGGCCGCGATTAGCATGCTTAGGCCGTCAACATCGGGGTTGACAAATATTATGCGCAATTAAATAATTGTCGTAGCTACGGGTACGGTTCCCGTGACGTGGTTATGATGCTTAACTACTAAAATCCGGGGGATACATTTATGTGACCCGGCCATAACTCCATTTAATAAAATAAATATATTGTGGATCGTGGGTACGGTTCCCGTGACGCAATTCGCAATGTGTGACCAAATAATTAGTTGTATAATAATTGGATTATTAAGAAGCGGTTTTAAAAGGAAATAAAATGCACGTAGGTTTCAAACAAATGTTTTAAAATCAGATAAAAGGGCCAATAATAATAGTTGAGCGACCGTGCTAATACCACGGAACCCGGGAATGCCTAACACCTTCTCTCGGGTTAACAGAATTCCTTACCCGGATTTTTGTGTTTCGCGGACTGTAAAACAGAGTCAATACTTCCTCGATTCGGGATTTTAAACCGGTGACTTGGGACACCATAAACTATCCCAAGTGGAGACCCTGAATTTTATATAAAATAATCCCGTTTTGATTGTCACTTAAATTGGAAAAAACTCACTTATACCCTTCCGGGGGAAGTAAAAAGGAGGTGTGACAGCTCTGGTGACTCTGCTGGGGACAAGAACCCAGAATCTCTGGTTCAGGGTTCAGAATTCGAGCTTAGAATAACTGTTATGATTGGCTTTCATGATTGTCTGATTTTTGTTTTACGTGTTTGAACCTAATGTGCTAAATGTTGCTTTTTACTACTTTGATATTATCTGAACTGTATATAAACTGCTACGAAATCCCTCTCTTCTATCTTCTGAGGAGTGCACGTTGGCGTGTCTTCTTTCTGTTAGTGTCATATCCCAATTTAGAACGAGGTTCGGACAAGTTGCAAAGCCGGATGATCTCTTGGTTACCGGTACGTTGCCCCCCCCGGCTCGAGTTGTCCGCTCGGGTAAGCCTAGTCTAGAACAAAAACCCAGGATTAAAACTTAGAATGACATAACCTCATACTGGATCCCTAGTAGGTGCGCTTGTTTGCATCACGTGCATTTGGCTTAGGGGACCCAACACTGGGGTTGAGTCCGTCTAGGACAGGTGTACCCAAAAAATAAAAGACCATTTTGAAGCATTTTATGTGATATATGTTGCATTCTTCAAGGGTAAAAGGGGTCATTTGGCGGACCAATGATAGTTGAGGATAAATGAGAAAGAGAAGAGGGTTAAGTGTGAAAATGAAGCAAGTAGGGCTAATTATATATTTCTTTCGTAAATTTATTTGTTTATTTATTTTCTTTCAAGAAAAAGACCACAAAAAAAATGAAAATGAAATAAATAAAATAAAAAAAGATTTTGCACGTTCCCTTCGTTTTGTTAAAAAAAATATTTAAAAAAACAAAAGAGAAAAAGAAAATCCAAAAAGATTTTACATGTTTTCATCATTTAAAAAAAAGACAAAAAAGTGTTTTTTTACAAATCATTATTTTTTTAAATTCTCTTTCGTGTCCAATCTGCCCGAACTACGCAAACCTGATTCGCTTCCTTCGGGGCGGGATACGTAGGCAGCCCACATAGGGTCCGGTATTCTTAGTGAGTCTTAGGTTCTTGGCTTCGCGGGGTTTTAGCCAAATCTTGCATGTTTAGCCACATTTGGCCACATAGATTGTTTTTGCATAATAAGGTTATTTTCTCAAAGTGGCTTGTTATCCAATGTCTTAGAGACCTAAGTCTACAACAAGTTGTCCTCTCAGCTTTAAGGTTCATTCCTATTGAATTTGCATATCTAACCGCTTTTGGCCAAATCGACCATTTTTGCAAATGGGTCATTTCTGCAAATTAATTTTGAGCCATGATAATTGGGAGTCTGAAGTTATATAAGTCTTAGTGAGGTATTTTCATGCTTTTGAGGTCACCTTTGTTGAGTTTGCAACGATAGCCACCCTTGGCCACCTAGGTCATTTTGCAAAAAATAGCTCAATCATATCTTGCATATGTCCAATAGGAGGTGTTGTGGCGTCGCATTGCGTCTCGAGTCACTAACTCTATTTGGTCTCATTTTTCTCATACAAGTGGATTTACTTACCAGAGCATGACAGATACCCCAGGACCATTCCAATCAGGACCGTTGCATACACGAGCTGCTTGAAGAAACTTTTTATTTTTGAGTCTATTTCATGTGGTCTATTAATTTTAGTCTTGAACAGTAGTATCGAGTCTGTCAGTCTAGTTAAGATTGTCAAGTCTTTGGTTATAATATTTCCTGTTTTGTATCTGGAAAAAAAAAATCAAAAAATTTATAAATGAAAAATCCAAAAGATTTTTGTTTTTATTAGTTTATTTTATCCATTATTTTTCTGGAACTACGCTTGGTCTGATTCATGTGGAACATGATACGTAGGCAACCTACATAGGGTTCGATCAATTCATTAAAAAAATTATCAAAAAAAAAGGAAAAAAAGGGGAAATGAATTTGTGGGACGAGAGGGCGAGAGAAAGAAATTAATGATAATTAGAAAGAAAAGAGAGGAAGAAAAATGAGCAAGTCAATAAGTGCTAGAAATGAAAGAAAAGAGGAGGCTGAAATGAACAAAATTGGGATGATGCCAAATGACCTTGTGACCCTCGAAGCCATTCATGAACCATTAATTATTGTTAGGCGCATTGCACGCAATGTGATATTTCTATATGATAAATGCCCTAACGCTACCATGTTGGCTTTGTTTTGCTTCTCTTTGGTATTGTAATTGTTATCATAACAGAGGGTGGTTAGTTTGTGGCACTTTGGCGATTCATCCATACAACACAAAGTCAGAAAGCAAGGTAGCCATGGCTAGCAAAGACTTGGCCACAGGAGTTGTGGACCCGCCGAGAAAAATTATCGAATCGGGATCGGAACTGAGAGAAGAGGTCTTAAGGTTGAAAGGACAGGTGGCTGAAATATACCAAGCTTGGATTAGTGGGCGTCCTCCACCATTATTTCCCACTAACTACACCCAAAGCCTCGTCATAATTCCGCCACTATCACAAATCCAGATTCCCACTGCTGCTGATATCTCCCCATAACCTTTTCACACTCCACCTCCCAAAACCACCTCCACCCCATATCCCTCTCCTGTTCCTCTAGCGAGACTGTGTTCATGTCACGACCCAAATTCCCACCTTTTAGGCCGTGACTGCGCCTAACGTTGAACCCGCTAGGCCAGCCAACGTATGTCTTGCACTAGCAACTTATAATCATTTAACACGAAATAAAATGTTAATCCGTCACTTTCAACCAATTTCCAACAGAATCCCG
>ML277980.1:4438-14535 GCA_005239495.1 Nicotiana undulata
CCCATGTACTGAGTAAGTGCCGAGCCTAACCTCGGCCGAAGTAGTGACGAGGCTAGACTTAGCAACAACGTTAACCTGTTCTATTTTACAACTCAAAGCATGGAAAACAAGGCAAAAGATAGGCAGACAAATATGGGATACAAGAGCAGTAAAGGGGAACAAGTGAAATGAAGTAGTTAAATTGACATATAGAAGTCTGTAAACAAGGGAGGCAATTTAACACAATAGCTAATGAAACAAGTACAAATACCCGAAATGTAAATAATGGCACGACATCACCCTTCGTGCTTTTACTCTCTTCCTCAAAATGCGATGTATAATGTGAAATAGTATAAATCATGGAACGACATCACCCTTCGTGCTTTTACTCTCTTCCTAACAATGCAATGTACAATGTAAGGCAATATAAATCATGGCACGGCATTAACCTTCGTGCTTTTAATCAATGTAAATCATGGCACGACATTAACCTTCGTGCTTATAATCAATGTGAATCATGGCACGACATCACCCTTCGTGCTTTACACTCTTCCTCACTATGCAATGTAATCAAATATCATGGCACGACATCACCCTTCGTGCTTTACACTCTTCCTCACCAAACAATGACAGATATAATGGCAAGGAGTACAACATAGTGGAAATACATTTAAATATCACCCGGAAAGGGCAAAACATCAATCAATATCACAAATATTGCCCTGCAAGGGTCTCAGCTATAACCAATCAATTCAAATATATCCTTAACTGTTGGATTTTAAATCAACCCATTGCATCATAGGTTCATCAACCAAGATTTCCAACAACAACGGCTTCCAAGTAGAGACAAGTTCATAATATAACGAACATGGAAATAATAGCAAGATCTTTATCAAAATTAAATTCATGGGCATGCTTAACACACAATGCATAGGTACTCGTCACCTTACCTATGCATTGAACATGATAAACACTTAGCACATAGCATACAATACGTATTCCCTCACCAAAGTTAGGCAAGACACTTACCTCGGGTCCAAAATATAGCCATCAACCCACTAACACCGCCTTTCCTTTTGAATTCAACTCCGGAACAACAATATCTAGGCATAATTAACGTAAGTACATCAATAAAGACTAAATAAATCCAACCCATAGTCTAATTACCCATTTCCAAGCATTCTTCCAAAAATACCAAAATTCGACCCCGGGCCCACTTGGTCCAAACACGAGGCTCAGACCAAAACCCGATCACCCATACCCCCACGAGTTAGAATATATAATTTTTTTTTAAATGCGACCCCAAATTGGGGTTGAATTACCCAAAATTCCCAAAAACCTAACTCTACCCAAAACCCCTAATTTCTACTTTTAAAACCCTAGGAGATTTGGTCATAATTGATGAAAAACCTTAGACAGTTGAAGGAAAATCAGTTAGTGAGCACTTACCTACGAGTTGCGAAGAAAATCCCTTGAGAAAATCGCCCTAGGTCTTCTATTTTTGAGAAAAAAGTGAGAGAAAGAACGTCTGAAATTGTTGTTAAAAAAAATCACTGTTCGACTCTCGCACCTGCGGCACAGGGGTCGCACCTGCGAGCTCGCAGGTGCGGGAAAAAGGTCGCACCTGCGGAATTGGGTCAGGTTCATAGGGGGCCACACCTGCGGAATTGGGTAAGGACAATAGGGGGCCGCACCTGCGAAAATGGGTCCGCTCCTGCGACGCCGCTCCTGCGGAGATTTGTCTGCGCCTGCGAGAGGGACCACACCTGCGGACTGGGCGTCGCGCCTGCGGTCTCGCACCTGCGGTCCTAGGCTCGCAGGTGCGGGCACACCAGAAATGGGTGCACCAACAGTGTTTTCATGAGTTAAAACACCCTGAATACCTACCCGAGCCCTCGGGTCTCAAAACCAAAAACACATACGATTCCCAAAACATCCTACGGACTTATTCAAGCATTTAAATCACCAAGATATCATCGAATTAAACCTCAAAACTCTTAGAATTTTCTTAAAACTTCATAAAGCTAATTTTTCCAATTTTGATCCGTAACGCGTCATTTCAAGTTCGTTTTACACCAACTTTCACAGATAACTCACATAACATATAATAAACCTGTTCCGGGATCCGGAACCATAATACGGGCCCGGTAACACGATTTTCACATCAAACTTCATTTTCAAAAACCTTTATTATTTTCAGAAAACAATTTTCTTTAAAAATTCATTTCTCGGGATTAGGACCTCGGAATTCAATTCCGGACATATGCCCAAGTCCCATATTTTCCTACGGACCCTCCGGGCCGTCAAATCACAGGTCCGGGTTCGTTTACGAAAAATATTGACCAAAGTCAACTTTATTCATTTAATTGTTACAAAAATTCCATTTTCATTAATTTTCACATAGAAGCTTCCCGGCTACACGGCCGGCCTGCGCACGCATATCGAGGTTAGATTAATGGAGGCTTTCGGAGCTTGGAACACAGATTTAGCTGAATTTACTTAGGATGACCTTTTGGGTCATCACCATCTCCACCTCTAAAACAAATGTTCGTCCTCGAACGGACACAGAAAAGTACCTGAGTCTGAGAAAGGATGGGGAAAGCGACTCCTCATATCAGACTCGGACTCCCAAGTAGCTACCTCGGCAGGCTATCCTCTCCACTGAACACGGACCAAGGGATAACTCTTCGATCTCAATTGGCGAACCTACCTATCTAATATAGCTACCGACTCCTCCTCATAAGCCAAAACTTTGTCCAAATGGACACCGCTGAAGTCAAGAACATGAGAAGGATCTGCAATGTACCTCCGAAGCATAGATATGTGAAACACCGGATGCACGACTGATAAATACGGTGGCAAGGCAAGTCTGTAGGCCACCTCTCCTACCTTGTCCAAAATCTCAAATGGACCAATATACCTAGGGCTCAACTTGCCCTTCTTTCCGAATCTCATCACGCCCTTCATAGGCGACACTCGAAGGAACACCCTGTCTCCTACCATGAAAGCCAAATATCGAACTCTACGATCTGCATAACCCTTTTGCCTGGGCTGAGCTGTACGAAGTCTATCCTGAATAATTTTCACCTTGTCCAAGGCATCCTGGACTAACATAGAACCCAACAATCTAGCTTCTCCAGGCTCAAACCATCCGATTGGAGACCGACATCGCCTACCATACAACGCCTCATACGGAGCCATCTGAATGCTCGACTGGTAACTATTGTTGTAGGCAAACTCTGCTAAAGGTAAGAACTGATCCCATGAACCACCAAAATCAATAACACAAGCTCGCAGCATATCCTCCAAAATCTAAATAGTACGCTCGGACTGTCCGTCCGTCTGAGGATGAAATGTTGTGCTCAACTCGATCTGTGTGCCCAACTCTCGCTGAAATACTCTCCAGAAATGGGAGGTAAACTGACTACCTCGGTCTGATATAATAAATAAGGGCACGCCATGCAATCTGACAATTTCTCTCATGTAGTTCTTTGCCAATTTCTCCGATGAATATGAACTGACACAAGAATGAAATGTGCTGACTTGGTCAGCCTATCCACAACAACTCATAGTGCATCAACCATCCTCTGAGTCAGTGGAAGCCCAACTACAAAATCCATCTTGATACGCTCCCACTTCCACTGGGGAAGCTGAATTTTCTGCATCAATCCACCGGGTCTCTGGTGCTCATACTTGACCTGCTGACAATTCAAGCACCGAGCTACATTAGCCACAATATCCTTCTTCATTCTACGCCACCAACAATGTTGCTGCAAGTCCTGGTACATCTTCGTGGCACCCAGATGAATGGAATACCAGGAACTATGGGCCTTCTGCAATATCAACTCACGAATGTCATCCACATCAGGAACACATATGCGACCCTGCAATCTCAAAACTCCCTCGGCATCAACTGTGACCTGCTTGGCACATCCTTTCCGAACCGCATCTCTAAGAGCACACAAATGACGATCATCATACTGCCTAGCGCGAATACGATCATACAAGGAAGAACGGGCGACGGCATGGGCCAAAACACTGCCACCCTCAGAAACCTCCAACCTAACAAATTGATACACGGTATAAGAACTTGAACCTGTGAGCAATACCAACACTGGTGCTGTGGTCAATGCTGTCTTGTGCTTCTGAAAGCTCGCTTCACACTCCTCAGACCATCTGAACTGAACATTCTTCTGCGTCAACTTGGTCATAGGGGTTTCTATAGATGAAAACCCCTCCACGAACCGGCGATAATAGCCTGCTAGGCCTAAGAAGCTCCGAATCTCTGTGGCTGAAGTGGGCCTAGGCCAATCTCTAACTGCTGAAACTTTCTTTGGATCCACCTGAATGCCCTCTGCCGATACAATGTGGCCCAAGAATGCCACATAACTCAACCAAAACTCACACTTAGAAAACTTGGCATACAACTGCCTATCCCTCAGAGTCTGGAGGACGACTCTAAGGTGCTGCTCATGCTCCTCTCGGCTGCGAGAGTATATCAAAATATCATCTATAAACACGATCACAAATGAGTCCAAATAAGGCCTGAATACCCGATTCATCAACTCCATAAAATCAGCGGGGGCATTAGTCAACCCAAACGACATGACCAAAAACTCATAATGCCCATAACGAGTGCGAAAAGTCGTCTTAGGCACATCAGACGCTCTGATCCTCACCTGGTGATAACCAGATCTAGAGTCTATCTTAGAGAATACCATGGCACCCTGAAGCTGATCAAATAAGTCATCAATCCTCGGCAAAGGATACTTGTTCTTGATAGTAACCTTATTCAACTGCCGGTAGTCAATACACATCCTCAATGAGCCACCATTCTTCCTCACGAATAATACTGGAGCACCCCAAGGAGAAACACTAGGCTTGATGAAGCCTTTATCCAACAAATCCTGTAATTGTTCCTTTAATTCCTTCAACTCTGGCAGATCCATATTATATGGGGGAATAGAAATGGGCTGAGTGCCCTCAGCTAACTCAATACAAAAGTCAATATCCCTATCGGGTGGCATACCCAGCAGGTCAGCAGGGAATACCACTGGAAACTCACGAACCACGGGCACAGACTCTATAGAAGGAACCTCAGCACCAGATTCACGAACATAGGCCAAATAGGCTAAACAACCCTTCTCGACCATGCGCCGAGCCTTCATATAACAAATAACTCTACCAGAAGAATGACTAGGAGTCCCTCTCCACTCTAAACGAGGTACTCTTGGCAAGGCTAAGGTCACTGTCTTGGCATGACAATCCAAGATAGCATGATAGGGAGATAGCCAGTCCATACCCAATATAACATCAAAGTCAACCATATCAAGAAGCAAAAGATCAACCTGAGTCTCCAGACCATCAATAACTACTGCGCAAGCACGGTAGACTCGATCTACCACTATAGAATCACCCACCGGTGTAGACACATGTACGACAGTACTCAAGGAATCATGGGGAATACTCAAATAAGGTGAAAATATGAATACACATAGGAGAATGTAGAACCCGGATCAAATAACACCGAAGCCTCTTGGCTGCAAACTGAAACCGTACCTGTAATAACTGCGTTAGAAGCCTCAGCATCAGGACGAGCAAGAAAAGCATAACACCGGGGCTGAGACTCTCCAACCTGCGCATCTTTAGGTCTACCTGCTACGGGCTGACCTCTACCTCTCATGGCTTGTGCTCCACCTCAATGAGCCTGACCACCACCCCTAGCTGGCTGAGGGGGTAAGGGTGCACCTACTGTAGGAATCAAGGCACGGGAACCCTGATACTGAGGTCCACTCGAAGCTCGGGCGCAATATCTGGCAATGTGCCCCGGGCTGCCACAACTATAACAAGATCTCTGTTGCTGTGGCTAATGACTCGGGAACAGGACCTGAAGACCATGATAACCACCCTGGTAACTCTGAAGTGGTTGTGCACTGATAGATGCTGGTGGTGCACTAACAGGTCCTGGCGGTGCACATGGAGATACCTGAAGTGCTGACTGAAAGGGTCGGGGTGGATGACCCCTACTGAAAGAATCCCTGCCTCCAGATGAGGCCCCACTGAACCTACCAAAATTAAAGGGCCTCTTGTCAGCCCCCTGACCACCTCCCTGTGACAAAATCATCTCAATCCTCCTGGCCACATTGGCCGCATCCTGGAATGAAATATCAGTACTCGACTCCCTGGCCATCTGGAGTCGTATAGGCTGGGCCAATCCCTCAATGAACCTCCGAACTCTCTCCCGATCAGTGGGGAGTATCATCAATGCATGCCTGGCTAGAGCGATGAACCTGGTCTCATACTGAGTAACAGACATAGATCCCTGCTGGAGACGCTCAAACTGCCTCCTAAGATCCTCTCGCTGAGTANACCTATGTGAACTGAGCCCAAGTCAAAGGTGCAGACCCAGCTGGTCTGGCTAAGCAGTAGTCCCTCCACCAAGTCGTGGCTGCGCCAGATAGTCGAAAAGTAGCAAAGTCAACTCCATTGGACTCTACTATGCCCACGTTCCGAAGAACCTCATGACAGCTGTCCAAGTAATCCTGTGGGTCCTCTGACGGTGCACCAGTAAAAGTAGCAGTGAATAACTTGGTGAATCTGTCCCGTCTCCATAGAGCATCTGCTGACATAGCTGCACCCTAGGCTGCCGGTGCCACAATACCCAGCTGAACTAATCCAGCTGCCTGAGGTGCTGGAGTAAGAAACTGAGTGGCAACCTGCTCTGGGGTATGAATAACAGGAGTCTGGGTCCCTCCCCCAGCCTGAGAACTAGCTGGTGCAGTAGGAAGAAGACCGGCCTGAGCCACACTCTCCATAAGCCCCACCAAGCGGACTAGAGCGTCCTGAAGCATTGGGTAGCAATGAACCCCTCTGGGACCTGCGCTGGTCTAACTAGGATTGCCGAAACCGAGACCTAATCGTCAGACTCGACCTTAGGGTCCTCCACTAGGGCTGCTTCTCTAGGCTGAGCCTGACGCCGGCCTCGGCCTCTAGCACGGCCTCGTCCTCGACCTTGACCCCTCGTAGGAGCTGTAGCAGGAGTGTCGGGTTGCTGAGCAAAACCAAGGGAAGCACGCGTCCTCCCCATCTGCGAGAGAGTAGAATGGAAACTCAATCAGTACTTAGAATTCATATCGCATGACAGAGATGAAGAAATGTGGAGTTATCCTAACTTTGCAGCCTCTGGGGGATAAGTACAGACGTCTCCGTACCGATCCTTCAGACTCTACCAAAATGTCCGTGAGTTGTGAGACCTAAGCAACCTAGAGCTCTGATACCAACTTGTCACGACCCGAATTCCCACCCTTTAGGCCGTGACTACGTCTAACGTTGAACCCGCTAGACAAGCCAACGTGCACAAGAAATCTAACTTGTGCAACCTAATTCGGCAATAGTAAAGAAAATACCTTTAACAATCTTAACAGAAATAACTAAGCACTTTAGATTTTTAACAGCGGAAATGTAATAGAAATTCAAAAATGCAAAGTGGAATAGTAAAATACATAACGTCGCATAAGTCCAAAACTGGGGTGTCAAAACTCACGAACTGTCTAAACAGATTGCTAAATACATAGTCTGAAAGGAAATACATCATTGTCTTGAAACTGGGGAAAAGGATAAGACAATAAGGAATCCAAAGGCAGGAGAGACGCCAAGGTCCACGAACGCCAGCGGGTATACCTTGAAGCTCTGGGTGGACTGAAGGTGACTCCCTCAATGCGGTCCACTGGGTCCGGATGCGTGATCTGCACAACATTAAGAAGTGCAGTGTAGCATCAGTACAACCGACCCCATGTACTGAGTAAGTGCCGAGCTGAACCTCGACCAAAGTAGTGACGAGGCTAGACTTAGCAACAACGTTAACCTGTTCTATTTTACAACTCAAGGGGAACAGTAAAGGGGAACAAGTGAAATGAAGAAGTTAAATTGACATATTGAAGTAAACAAGGGAGGCAATTTAACACAATAGCTAACAAAACAAGTACAAATACCCGAAATGTAAATAATGGCACGGCATCACCCTTCGTGCTTTTACTCTCTTCCTCACAATGCAATGTACAATGTATCATGGCACGACATTAACCTTCGTGCTTATAATCAATAAAAGTCATGGCACGACATTAACCTTCGTGCTTATAATCAATATGAATCATGGCACGGCATCACCCTTCGTGCTTTACACTCTTCCTCACTATGCAATGTAATCAAATATCATGGCACGGCATCACCCTTCGTGCTTTACACTCTTCCTCACAAAACAATGACACATATAATGGCAAGAAGTACAGCATAGTGAACATACATTTCAATATCACCCGGCAAGGGGAAAACATAAATCAATATCACAACAATTGCCCGATAAGGGTCTCAGCTATAACCAATCAATTCAAATATATCCTTAACAATTGGATTTTCAATCAACCCAATGCATCATAGGTTCATCAACCAAGATTTCCAACAACAACGACTTCCAAGTAGAGACAAGTTCATTATATAACGAACATGGAAGTAATAGAAAGATCTTTATCAAAATTAGACTCACGGGCATGCTTGACACACCATGCATAGGTACTTGTCACCTTTCCTATGCATTGAAAATGATAAACACTTAGCACATAACATACAATACCTATTCCCTCACCAAAGTTAGGCAAGACACTTACCTCAGGTCCAAAATATAGCAATAAACCCTCTAACACCGCCTTTCCTTTTGAATTCAACTCCGGAACAACAATATCTAGGCATAATTAACTTAAGTACATCAATAAAGACTCGATAAATCCAACCCATAGTCTAATTACCCATTTCCAAGAATTCTTCCAAAAATACCAAAATTTGACCCCGGGCCCACGTGGTCCAAACACGAGTCTCAGACCAAAACCCGATCACCCATACCCCCACAAGTTAGAATATATAATTTTTTTTGAAATCCGACCCCAAATTGGGGTTGAATTACCCAAAATTCTCAAAAACCTAACTCTACCCCAAACCCCTAATTAATACTTTTAAAACCCTCGGATTTTTGGTCATAATTGATGAAAAACTTTAGAAAGTTGAAGGAAAATTAGTTAGTGAGCACTTACCTACGAGTTGCGAAGAAAATCCCTTGAGAAAATCGCCCTAGGTCTTCTATTTTTGAGAAAAAAATGAGAGAAAGAACGTCTGAATTTTTTTTTAAAAAAAATCACTGTTCGACTTTCGCACATGCGGTATAGGGGTCGCACCTGCGAGCTTGCAGGTGCGGGAAAAATGTCGCACCTGTAGAATTGGGTCAGGACCATAGGGGGCCGCACCTGCGGAAATGGGTCCGCTCCTGCAGAGATTTGTCCGTGCCTGCGAGAGGGACCTCACCTGCGGAATGGGCGTCGCGCCTGCGGTCTCGCACCTGCGGTCTTAGGCTCGCAGGTGCGGGCACACCATAAATGGGTGCACCTGTAGTGTTTTCATGAGTTAAAACACCCCGAATACCTACCCAAAACACACCCGAACCCTCGGGTCTCAAAACCAAAAACACATACGACTCCCAAAACATCCTACGGACTTATTCAAGCAATTAAATCACCAAGATATCATCAAAATCATCGAATTAAACCTCAAAACTCTTAGAATTTTCTTAAAACTTCATAAAGCTTAATTTTTCCAATTTTGATCCGAAACGCGTCATTTGATGTTCGTTTTACACCAACTTTCACAGATAACTCACATAACATATAATAAACCTGTTCTGGGATCCAGAACCATAATAAGGGCCCGGTAACACAGTTTTCACACAAAACTTCATTTTTAAAAACCTTTATTATTTTCAGAAAACAATTTTCTTTAAAAATTCATTTCTCGGCTTGGGACCTCATAATTCAATTCCGGGCATACGCCTAAGTCCCATATTTTCCTACGGACCCTCCGGGACCGTCAAATCACGGGTCCAGGTTCGTTTATCAAAAATGTTGACCAAAATCAACTTTATTCATATAATAGTTACAAAAATTCCATTTTCATCAATTTTCACATAGAAGCTTCCCGGCTACACGCCCGGGCGGCGCATGCATATCGAGGTAAGATTAACGGAGGCTTTCGGAGCCTCGGAACACAGATTTAGCTGAATTTACTTAGGATGACCT
>ML277981.1:1224-15312 GCA_005239495.1 Nicotiana undulata
TGTTCTTAAGGACTAAGTGACTAAATTCTCATTTAACCATTTCGATTTCAAGCCTATCAACTCTAACACATTAATAATAGAATAACCAACATATAATAAGCCACTAACAACAGTTATAATGTAGGTTTCGCATAACGACAGACCGGGTCGTTACACACACACACACACACACACACATATATATATATATATATTTAATTCGTAAAAATAATGCCAAACCGCTCAACCGTTTTGTACCACAAGGAATTTAGCTAAAACAACCAATACTCCTTCCAAAATAACCACAATAATATCTAACAATAAAATAACAAGACCAGGTAGTCATAGAAATAATAATGGACATAGAACAATTAAGTTGGGAACGGGAAATGAATTATGCTTAACAGGCAAATAGAGTGGTGCATAGATACTCGTCACCTCACCTATACACCACGCCCATGCATTTCACATAGAAAATAAGTGGAGATTCCTATTCCCTCAAGTCAAAGTTAGACCAAACACTTACCTCACTTTCGCAAGCAATTTACTGCTCTAGCACTGCTTTTCCTTTAGAGTTTTCTTCTAATCCGCTCGAATCTAATCACAATTTGTTCAATGTTATCAATCATAGCCTAAAGGAATCATCTTTATTGAAAAGCAATGGTTTTCCTAAGTTTTCCTATTCAACTTCAAAAATCGACCCCGGACCCACTTGGGCTAAACTCGAGGTTCGGACCAAAACCCGTTTACCCAATCTCCCTCGAGCATGGATATAAAATTGGTATTGGAATCCGACCTCAATTCGAGGTCTAATTCCCCAAAATTTGAAATTCTTAAGTTCTACCCAAAAACCAAATTTTTACCATGAAAACTATAGATTTTTGGTTGAAATCTATTCAAAAGTTGTTAGGAATTGAAAGAAATTAGTTAGAGATCACTTACCAATGATTTAGGAAAGTTTGGGTTAGAAAATCGCCTATGGAGGTTTAGGATTTGAGAAAATTGAAAAATGGGTGAAATTCCCGTCTAAAATCTTACTTAACATGTTGCAGAAGTCACATTTGCGACCCAGGGTTCGCATTTGTGAACCAGGGTTCGCATTTGCGACCCTCGCAAAAGAGAATAAATACTTCGCAATTGCGAACAAGAGGAAGCTGGGAAAAAGTCGCATTTGCGACAAAGAGTTCGCATTTGCGAACTGTGCACACCAGAAAACCAGTACTGTTTTCGCGACACGGAAATGACCATAACTTTCTCATACGATGTCCAAATTCGATGATTCTTTTTCCTATGGCTCCGTAATTACGATACGGATCTAATGGTTCAATAAAAACTGAATTTGGACCTCATCTGCTTAATGTGGTATCATTTATGCTTGAAGAAACAACGATGAAACATAAAAAACAAGCACAACATAGCCTAAACTTATCCGAAACTCACTCAAGCCCTCGGGGATCTAAACCAAACATGCACACAAGTCTAAAAATATTATACGGAAATCAAATCATCAAAATGTACAAATTTAACCTCAAAACTCATGGTTTTCTCAAGAACACTCAAATTTTCCAACTATTCAACCGGATGTCCGAATTACATCAAATCAACTATGATTCGCATGAAACATCACAGATAGGACTTACGTAACAGAACGAATTTGTTCCGGGCTCCGGAACCAAAATACGGGCCCGATATCATATATTTCACATATTATTTCATTTCTTTATTTCTTGAATTAACCAGCAGAACAATTTTCTTCAAAAATGATTTTCTGAGGCTTGGGACCTCGGAATTCATTTCTGGGCATACGTCCAAGTCTCATATTTTACTGCGGACATTCCGGGATGGTCGGAACACTGATCCGGGTCCGTTTACTCAAAATGTTGACCAAAGTCAACTATAACCAAATTTTAACTCTAAAAATTACTATTTCTCATATTTCAACATAAAGCTTTCCGGTTTTACGCCTAGACTGCGCACGTAAATCGAGGTATTTAAAATTAGTCTTTTTATGGCTAATAAGCATGGAACGGAGTCTAAATTTATAAAATGACCCCTTGAGTCATCACATCACATCTCAAACTAGCCAAAGGCCTGGGAGCAGAGGTCATCGAGGCAAAGTGCGACTCTATTTGGTAGTAAACCAAGTAAATGGGAGTTTCGAGGTTCGAGAAGATAGAATGCAAAGATACTTAGACAAAATTCAAGTGACGTTGCATCGCGTAAAAGAGTGGACACTGGTCCATGTACCTCGTAAACAGAATAGCGAGCCGATGCTCTTGTGAATATGGGGTCATCGTTCGAAGAAGATGATATCGCTCCGGGGAATATCGTCCAATTATCGAAGTCAGTGGTCGAAGATGGCCATGAAAAAATAAACTCAACAAGTCTAACATGGGATTGGAGGAATAAGTACATCGATTGCTTAGAGCACGGGAAGCTCCCCTTGGTCCCAAAAGAATCGAGGGCTCTTCGAGCCAAAGCAGCTCGATTCTCACTCGATGAAAATGGAACATTATATAGAAGGACCTTCGACGGACCAGTGGAAGTGTGCTTGGGACCGTGGGACACTGACTACGTACTACGAGAAATCCACGAAGGCACTTGTGGGAATCACTTTGGTGCCGATACTTTGGTTCGAAAGGTGATCGGATCAGTATATTATTGGGACATCATGGAAAAAGACACAAAGGAGTTCATTCGAAGGTGTGACAAATGCCAAAGTTTCACACCGATGATCCATAAGCCCGGTGAACAACTCCATTTGATCCTATCCCCATGTCCATTCATGAAATGGGGGATGGATATCGTTGGCCCTCTACCGACGGCGCCAGGTAAAGCTAAATTTATTTTGTTTATGACTAACTACTTCTCAAAATGGGTCGAAGCACAAGTGTTGATACCCAATTTTTCCACATATATGTTTTTAAAATACATACATACTTTCAAAATAGTGCATGAGCATCAACCAGTATTTTTCCATTATTTTCTATAATTTTAAGGGATTTTTAATCAATTTATTCTGACATTTTTATTATCTAAATAATTACTAGTTGCATCACAAATAATTTTATAATGATTGATTACTTAATTTCCATCATTTATATTCATATTAAGCTTTAATCATTTTATGTATAATTATATTTGCATCTTTAGGCTATAATTGCAATAATTTTGCAATAATAGCACATATATGCATAATTACATTATTTACACAGAAAAATAACTTTTTGTATTTTATATTATTATATAATTTTTAAATCATTTTCATATACAAATGGCATTTTATCATTTATAAATTATTTTATTAATTTAAATAGGTATTTAAAATATAGCCCCTTTTTTAGTTAATTTTTCGGACCTACATAGCCCAACACTAACCAGCCTATTAGCCTAGACCCATACCCGTCCAAATTAAACCTACTCACCTAAACTCTAATCCTGGACGTTGATCTCAGAAGATCAACTCATCCCTTTTAATAATATCCATGTCACGACCCGAATTCCCACCTTCAGGTCGTGACTGCGTCTAACATTGAACCCGCTAGACAAGACAACATGTGCAATTAAAATAACATGATAACACCGAATCAACAAAATTAACCAAAAATAGTTTACAATATAACATCAAAAATAGATAAAAACAGGACTAAATGATTTAAACAAGTATAATACGTTGTAACAATCCCCGAATCTTGAGTCACTAACTCACGAACATACTAAAAGATTACTACAACCAAGGGATGAACAATAACTCTATACAACTGTCTTTGGAAATAAATGAAAAAGACAGGAAGGAAGAAAAAGGGATAGAGGAGACATCAAGGCCAACGAACGTCTGCGGGTCTACCTTGCTGTAACGACCTGACCGGTCGTTTTGCGTTATCGGACCCCGTTTCCCTAAATGAGATTTATTTTGAATTTATAAGTATCACGCAATTTCAAATAAGGGATAAGTAAATTTGTGAATGTGAGAGGGTAAGCAAATCGAAAAAAAAAAGAGTTTTGTCAAGGTTTGACATTTTGAAATAAAATACAGCCCGAGCTAAAATACTCGGTATTTATGGACGAGTACCATGCAATGTACCATATGACCACGGTAGTGTAATATATAAAGCATATATGAAGTATTCTGAAAATAAATAAAATTTTAAGTAATTTGTAATTTTTTTAAATTATACGGGTAATTGATTAATTACCGGGTAACGAAACATTACCCGGTTAACTAATAAGTGGGTAAAAATTAATAATCTCCACCCACTCTCCATGTGGCAGCCAATAAGCTAACCAAACATATGACTAAGGATCATATAAGCTTAGGTGGTAAGACTTTAACGTGTAAAAGACAATCTACTTAGTCTCAGACATGTATCTTAGTAATGGAATCATATTTATTGCCTTTGTCCAATTTGTTTTTCGGACAAGCGTTGTATAATTGTATAAATTCTTAGAAATTGCTCATGGACTTGTGTCACCGGGTTCGGGGGATGTGTTGGTATTTCTTTTATTATATTAAAGATGATTTCCTGCCGTATTTGATTTACGAGAATTTTTAATTACTTGGTTATAAAATGTAAGAAATGCACGATTTCGAAAATGTTAAATAGGAAAGTGTTCCAACTAATTAAGGGGTCGGCTTGCCTGACAGTGGTGTTCGACGCCATCACAACCCATAGGTTTTGGGTCGTGACACTTGCAATCTCCGAGGTGGACTGAAGGATACTCCCTCAAACGATGTCCACTGGGTCCAGCTGCGGGATGTGCACAACATAAAGAAGTGCAGGTGTAGCATCAGTACAACCGACCCCATGTACTGAGTAAGTGCCGAGCCTAACCTCGGCCGAAGTAGTGACGAGGCTAGACTAGACAACGGTAATCTACCAGTACAGTTCTACAAGATATATCACAGACAAACGCAGGAATAGACAGATAAGCATGGGGTATGGGAGCAGTTAATGGGAACAAGTGAAATGAAGCAGTTAAATTGACATATAGAAGCAAACAAAGGAGGCAATTTAACAAAATAGCTAACGAATCAAGTATAAGTACCAGAAATGTAAATAATGGCACGGCATCACCCATTGTGCTTTTACTCTCTTCCTCACAGTGCAATGTAATCAAATATCATTGCATGGCATCACCCTTCGTGCTTTTACTCTCTTCCTCACAATGCAATGTATAATGCAAAATAGTATAAATCATGGCACAGCGTCACCCTTAGTACTTTTACTCTTTTCCTCACAATGCAATGTACAATGTAAGGCAATATAAATCATGGCACGACATTAACCTTCGTGCTTATAATCAACGTAAATCATGGCACGACAATAACCTTCATGCTTATAATCAATGTGAATCATGGCACGACATCACCCTTCGTGCTTTACACTCTTTCTCACTATGCAATGTAATCAAATATCATGGCACGACATCACCCTTCGTGCTTTACACTCTTCCTCACCAAACAATGACAAATATAATGGCAAGGAGTACAACATAGTGGAAATATACAGTTCAAATCACCCGACAAGGGGAAAACATCAATTAATAACTCAATAAATGCCCGGCAAGGGTCTCAGCTATAACCAATCACCTCAATTGTATACTTTACACTTGGATTCTCAATCGTATCAACACTTCTTAAGCTCAACAACCAATATTGTCAACCAGAATAAATTACCAAATAGAGGCAATCTCATAATATGATAAACATGGAAGAAAATACTACAATTTCTATCAAAATTGACTCACGGGCATGCTTGACACACATTCCATAGGTACTCGTCACCTCACCTATGCAATGGACATGATAATCACTTAGCACATAGCAAATAATACCTATTCCCTCACCAAAGTTAGGCAAGACACTTACCTCGGGTCCACAATATAGCAATCAACCCTCTAAGACCGCCTTTCCTTTATAATCTGACTCGGAAACAACGATATCTAGGCATAATTAATTCAATAATATCAATAAAGACTCAATAACACAATCCCATATCCTAGATATGCAATTCCTATCATGCTTCCAAACTTTCCAAAATTCGACCCCGTGCCTGATTGGTCAAAACACGAGGCTCAGACCAAAATCCGATCACCCATACCCCCACGATTTAGAATATATAATTTGTTTTGAAATCCGACCCCAAATTGGGGTTGAATTACCCAAAATTCCCAAAAACCTAACTCTACCCAAAACCCCTTATTTCTACTTTGATTTTAAGATTTTAGGCCAAGATTATAGTATTTGATGAACAAAAGTGGAAGAAAACGGAGTTAAGTACACATACCTATGAAGCTATGGAGGTTGGGGAGGTTGAATTTCGTATATGGAAGTTTGGGGAAGAATAAAAGGGTGAAGAATGAAAATAATCTCGTAATGGGTATGTTTTGGACTTCAAAAAAATAGCTGGGCGAAAAATACCCTGTGCGTTCGCAACACATGCACTACGTACGCACAAGGTTGCCGAAAATACCCTCCGCGATCGCGGAGAACCAACCGCGTTCGCACTGTGGTACTATCCCCTGCTCCCTGACACGCCTAACCCTGTGCGTTCGCGACTCCGGTGGTGCGTTCGCACAGGAGGACTTACCCAATACTCCGCAATCGCGACCTATATGGTGCGGTCGCACTACCTAATTTTGACCCTTGACCCAGGCCCCTCACTTAACCCTATGCGATCGCAGCCCCTCCCATGCGATCGCACAGACCAAATTACCAGACACCAGAAACTGAATCAAAACACTAGATTTTTCATGTTTTCACACCCCGTTAGCTACCCGGAACTCACCCGAGCCCTCGGGTCTCAAAACCAAAAACACACACGACTCCCAAACAATCATACGAACTTGTTCAAGCATTAAAATCATCAAAATATCATCAAAAACAAGGAATTAAACCTCAAAACTCATAGAAATTTCTAAAACCTTCATAAGGCTTAATTATTCCGATTTTTATTCGAAACCCGTCATTTCAAGTCCGTTTTACACCAAATTTCACAGATAACTCCCATAACATATAATAAACCTATTCCGGGCTCCGGAACCATAATACGGGCCCGGTAACACGGTTTTCACGTAATTATTCATTTTCAAAAACCTTTATTATTTTCAAAAAACAATTTTCTTTAAAAATCCATTTCTCGGGCTTGGGACCTCAGAATTCGATTTCGGGCATACGCCCAAGTCCCATATTTTCCTACGGACCCTCCGGGACCGTCAAATCACGGGTTTAGGTCTGTTTACCAAATATCTTGACCAAAGTCAACTTTATTCAATTAATTATTCCAAAAATTCCATTTTTATCAAATTTTTACATAGAAGCTTCCCGGCTACATGCCCGGGTTGCGCATGCATATCGAGGTGAGATTAACGGAGGCTTTCAGGGCCTCGGAACACAGATTTTGCTAAATTACTTAGGATGACATTTTGGATCATCACAATCTCCACCTCTAAAAAAACGTTCGTCCTCGAACAGACATAGAAAAGTACCTGAGTCTGAGAAAAGATGGGGATAACGACTCCTCATATCGGACTCGGACTCCCAAGTAGCTGCCTCAGTAGGCTGACCTCTCCACTGAACACGAAACGAAGGATAACTCTTCGATCTCAACTAGAGAACCTGTCTATCTAATAAAGCTACCGGCTCTTCCTCGTAAGTCAGATCCTTGTCCAACTGGACACCGCTGAAGTCAAGAACATGAGATGGATCTGCAATATACCTCCGGAGCATAGATACGTGAAACACTGGATGTACGGCTGATAAATGCGGTGGCAAGGCAAGTCTGTAGGCCACCTCTCCTACCTTGTCCAAAATCTCAAATGGACCAATATACCTAGGGCTCAACTTGCCTTTCTTTCCGAATCTCATAACGCCCTTCATAGGAGACACTCGAAGGAACACCTGGTCTCCCACCATGAAAGCCAATTCTCGAACTCTACGATCTGCATAACTCTTTTGCCTGGACTGAGTTGTACGAAGCCTCTCCTGAATAATCTTCACCTTGTCCAAGGCATCCTAGACTAACTCAGAACCCAATAACCTAGCCTCTCCGGGCTCAAACCATCCGATTGGAGACCGACATCGCCTACCATACAACGCCTCATACGGAGCCATNGGGCTCAAACCATCCGATTGGAGACCGACATCGCCTACCATACAACGCCTCATACAGAGCCATCTGAATGCTCGACTGGTAACTGTTGTTGTAGGAAAACTCTGCTAAAGGTAAGAACTGATCTCATGAACCACCAAAATCAATAACACATGCCCGCAACATATCCTCCAAAATCTAAATAGTACGCTCGGACTGCCCATCCGTCTGAGGATGAAATGTTGTGCTCAACTCAATCTGTGTGCCCAACTCTCGCTGAAATACTCTCCAGAAATAGGAGGTGAACTGAGTACCTCGGTCTGTTATAATAGATAAGGGCACGCCATGCAATCTGACAATCTCTCTCATGTAGATCTTTGCCAACATCTCCGCTGAATATGAAACTAACACAAGAATGAAATGTGCTGACTTGGTCAGCCTATCTACAACAACCCATACTGCATCAATCATCCTCTGAGTCCGTGGAAGCCCAACTACAAGATCCATCATAAATACGCTCCTACTTCCACTTGGGAAGCTGAATCTGCTGCATCAAACACCGGGTCTCTGGTGCTCATACTTTACCTGCTGACAATTCAAGCACTGAGCTACATAAGCCACAATATCCTTCTTCATTCTACGCCACCAATAATGCTTCCGCAAGTTCTAGTACATCTTCGCGCCGCCCGGATGAATGGAAAACCGAAAACTATGGGCCTCCTGCTATATCAACTCACGAATGCTGTCCACATCAGGAACACATATACGACCCTGTAATCTCAAAACTCCCTCAGCATCAACTGTGACATGCTTGGCACATCCGTGCCAAACCGCATCTCTTAGAGCACACAAATGACGATCATCATACTGCCTGGCGCGAATACGATCATGCAATGAAGAACGAGCGACGGTATGGGCCAAAACACTGCCAGTCTCAGAAACCTCTAATCTAACAAATCGATTGGTTAACGCCTGAACATCCAAAGCCAAAGGTCGCTCTCTAACTGATAAATAGGCCAAGCTACCCATACTGACTTACTTCCGGCTCAAAGCATAGGCCACCACATTGGCCTTTCCCGGGTGATAGAGAATAGTAATATCATAATCCTTCAGCAACTCTAACCACCTCCTCAGCCTCATATTCAACTCCTTTTGCTTAAAAAAGTATTGCAAACTCTTGTGATCAGTGAATACCTCACACGGTACCCCATACAAATAGTGCCTCCAAGTCTTCAAGGCATGAACAATAGCTGCAAGCTCCAAATCATGGACTGCATAGTTCTTCTCGTGGATCTTCAACTGACGAGATGCATAGGCTATAACGTTGCCCTCCTGCATACATACCGCACCAAGCCCAACCCGCGAAGCATCACAATATACGGTATAAGACCCTAAACCTTTGGGCAACACTAACACTGGTGTTGTGGTCAATGTTGTCTTGAGCTTCTGAAAGATCGCTTCACTCTCCTCCGACCATCTAAACTGAACATTCTTCTGCGTCAATTTGGTCATAGGGGCTGCTATAGATGAAAACCCCTCCACGAACCGGCGATAATAGCCTGCGAGGCCCAAGAAACTCTGAATATTTGTGGCTGAAGTGGGCGTAGGCCAATCTCTAACTGTTGAAACTTTCTTCGGATCCACCCGAATGCCCTCTGCCGATACGACGTGGCCCAAGAATGCCACATAACTCAACCAGAACTCACACTTAGAAAACTTGGCATACAACTACCTATCCCTCAGAGTCTGGAGAACAATCCGAAGATGCTGCTCATGCTCCTCTCGACTACGAGAATATATCAAGATATCATCTATAAACACGATCACAAATGAGTCCAAATAAGGCCTGAATACCCGATTCATCAACTCCATAAAAGCAGCAAGGGCATTAGTCAACCCAAAAGACATGACCAAGAACTCATAATGCCCATAACGAGTGCGGAAAGCCGTCTTAGGCACATCAGACGCCCTAATCCTCAGCTGATGATAACCAGACCTCAAGTCTATCTTAGAGAACACCGTATCACCCTGAAGCTGATCAAATAAGTCATCAGTCCTCGGCAAAGGATACTTGTTCTTAATAGTAACCTTATTCAACTGCCGGTAGTCAATACACATCCTCATTGAGCCATCTTTGTTCTTCACGAACAATACTGGAGCACCCCAAGGAGAAACACTAGGCCTGATAAAGCCTTTATCCAACAAATCCTGTAATTGTTCCTTCAATTCTTTCAACTCTGGCGGAGCCATACGATACGGGGGAATAAAAATGGGCTGAGCCCTCAACTAACTCAATACAAAAGTCAATATCCCTGTCGGGTGGCATACCCAACAGGTTAGCAGGGAACACCTCTGGAAACTCACGAACCACGGGCACGGACTCTATAGAAGGAACCTCAACACTAGAATCACGAACATAGGCCAAATAGGCCAAGCAACCCTTATCGACCATGCGCCGAGCCTTCATATAAGAAACAACTCTACTAGAAAAATGACTAGGAGTGCCTCTCCACTCTAAACGAGGTACTCCTGGCAAGGCTAAGGTCACTATCTTGGCATGACAATCCAAGATAGCATGATAGGGGGATGACCAATACATCCCCAATATAACATCAAAGTCAACCATATTAAGAAGCAAAAGATCAACCTGAGTCTCCAGACCACCAATAACCACTAGACATGCATGGTAGACTCGATCTACCACCATAGAATCACTAACTGGTGTAGACACATGCACAATAGTACTCAATGAATCACGGGGCATACTCAGATAAGGGGCAAAATATGAAGACACATAGGAGAATGTAGAACCCGGATCAAATAACACCAAAGCATCTCGGCTGCAAACTGAAACCGTACCTGTAATAACTGCATCGGAAGCCTCAGCATCAGGACGAGCAGGAAAATCATAACACCGGGGCTGAGCCCCTCCAATCTGAACATCCCTGGGTTTACCTGCTGCAACCTGGCCTCTACCCCTCGTGGCCTGCGCTCCACCTCTATGAGCCTGACCACCACCTCTGGCTCCTCGACCACCACCCCTAGCTGGATGAGGGGGTAAGGGTGCACCTGCTGTGGGAACCAAGGCACGGGAACCCTGATTCTGGGGTCCACTCGAAGCTCGGGGGCAATATCTGGCAATGTGCCCTGGGCTACCACAACTATAACAAGATCTTTGCTGCTGTGGCTGATGACTCGGGAATTGGCCATGACGACCCTGATAACCACCCTGGTAACTCTGAAGTGGCTGTGCACTAATAGATGCTGGTGGTGCACTAGCATGAGCTGGCGGTGCATGGGGAGATACCTCAAGTGCTGACTGAAAAGGTCGGGGTGGATGACCCCTACTGAAAGAATCCCTGCCTCCAGATAAGGCTCCACTGAATCTACCAAAATGATGAGGTCTCTTGTCAGCCCCCTCACCACCTCCCTGTGACAGAAAAATCTCAATCCTCCTGGACACATCGGCCGCATCCTGGAATGAAATGTCAGTACTCAACTCCCTGGCCATCTGAAGTCGTATAGGCTGGGCCAATCCCTCAATTAACCTCCGAACTCTCTCCCGATCAGTGGGGAGTATCATCAATGCATGCCTGGCTAGAGCGATGAACCTGGTCTCGTACTGAGTAACAGACATAGATCCCTGCTGGAGGCGCTCAAACTGCCTCCTAAGATCCTCTCGCTGAGAAATGGGAAGGAACTTCCCCAAAAATACCTCTGTGAATTGAGCCCAAGTCAAAGGAATAGACCAAGCTGGTCTGACTAAGCAGTAGTCCCTCCACCAAGTCTTGACTGTGCCAAATAGTCAAAAAGTAGCGAAGTCAACTCCATTGGACTCCACTATACCCATGTTTCGAAGAACCTTATGACAGTTGTCCAAGTAATCATGTGGATCCTCTGTCGGTGCACCAGTAAAAGTAGTAGTGAACAACTTGATGAATATGTCTAGTCTCCATAGAGCATCTGCTGACATAGCTGCACCCTCGGCTGCCGGTGCCACAATACCCGGCTGAGCTACTCCAACTGTCTGAGGTGCTGGAGTCTGAAACTGAGTGGAAACCTGATCTGGGGTATGAATAACAGGAGTCTGGGTCCCTCCCCCAGCCTGAGATCCAGATGGTGCAGTAGGAAGAAGACCGACCTGAGCCACACTCTCCATAAGTCCTACCAGGCGGACAAGAGCGTCCTGAAGCACCGGGGTAGCTATGAACCCCTCTAGGACCTGCGCTGGTCCAACTGGGACTGCCAGAATTGGGACCTCCTCGTCAGACTCGACCTGAGGGTCCTCCATTGGGGCTGCTTCTCTAGGCTGAGCCCTGCCCCGGCCTCGGCCTCTAGCATGGCCTCGTCCTCGACCTCGACCTCTCGTAGGAGTTGTAGCAGGAGTGTCGGGTTGCTGAGCGGAACCAAGGGAAGCACGCGTCCTCGCCATCTGCGAGAGAGTAGGATGGAAATTCAATCAGTACTCAGAATGTATATCGCACGACAGAGAATAAAGAAATGTGGAGTTATCCTAACTTTGCAGCCTCTGGGGGATAAGTACAGACGTCTCCGTACCGATCCCTCAGACTCTACCAAGGTTGTTCGTGAGTTGTGAGACCTAAGCAACCTAGGGCTCTGATACCAACTTGTCACGACCCGAATTCCCACCTTCAGGCCGTAACTGTGTCTAATGTTGAACCCGCTAGACAAGACAATGTGTGCAGTTAAACTAACATGATAACACCTAATTACAGAATTAACAAAAAATAGTTTACAATATAACAACGGAAATAAAAAAAAACAGGACTAAATGATTTAAACAAGTACAATACGTTGTAACAATCCCCGAATCTGGAGTCACTAACTCACGAACATACTAAAAGATTACTACAACCAAGGGCTGATCAATAACTGTATAAAACTGTCTTTTGAAATAAATGAAAAAGACAGGAAGGAAGAAAAAGGGATAGAGGAGACGTCAAGTCCCACGAACATCTGCGGATCTACCTTGCAATATCCGAGGTGGACTGAAGGATACTCCCTCTAACGATGTCCACTGGGTCCGGCTGCGGGATCTGCACAACATAGAGAGGTGCAGGTGTAGCATCAGTACAACCGACCCCATGTACTGAGTAAGTGCGCCTAACCTCGACCGAAGTAGTGACGAGGCTAGACTAGACAACGGTAATCTACCTGTACAGTTCTACAAGATATATCAAAGACAAATGCAGGAATAGACAGATAAGCATGGGGTATGGGAGCAGTTAATGGGAACAAGTGAAATGAAGCAATTAAATTGACATATAGAAGCAAACAAAGGAGGCAATTTAACACAATAGCTAACGAATCAAGTACAAGTAACAGAAATGTAAATAGTGGCACGGCATCACCCTTCGTGCTTTTACTCTCTTCCTCACAGTGCAATGTAATCAAATATCATGGCACGACATCACCCTTCGTGCTTTTACGCTCTTCCTCACAATGCAATGTATAATGCGAAATAGTATAAATCATGGCACGTCATCACCCTTCGTGCTTTTACTCTTTTCCTCACAATGCAATGTACAATGTAAGGCAATATAAATCATGGCACGACATTAACCTTCGTGCTTATAATCAACGTAAATCATGGTACGACATTAAACTTTGTGCTTATAATCAATGTGAATCATGGCACGACATCACCCTTCGTTCTTTACACTTTTCCTCACTATGAAATGTAATCAAATATCATGGCACGGCATCACCCTTCGTGATTTACACTCTTCCTCACCAAACAATGATAGATATAATGGCAAGGAGTACAGCATAGTGGAAATATACAGTTCAAATCACCCGGCAAGGGGAAAACTTCAATTAATAACTCAATAAATGCTCGGCAAGGGTCTCAGCTATAACCAATCACCTCAATTGTATACTTTACACTTGGATTCTCAATCGTATCAACACTTCTTAAGCTCAACAACCAATACTGTCAACCAGAATAAATTACCAAGTAGAGACAATCTCATAATATGATAAACATGGAAGAAATACT